>CATIWJ010046051.1:0-22447 GCA_949640765.1 Croton laevigatus | reverse complement strand
AATTATAATTTGTAATATTATTTATGAATTTTTCATTTTTTTCATATTTTTAATTTATTTTTATTTTTAATTAAATTACCGGAGACAGTAACGTAGCTAGATTTTGGGCCCCCCTTCCCAAATTTTCTGGCTACGCCTCTGCCAGTAGACCAGGTGGACAAGCGACCTCTAGGGAGAGAAACTCCTGTCGGAGAGCTAGAAAATGCTACTCATCATGCTCAAGGTGAGCATTGTATTGATGAAAAGGTTGAGATGAGAGACGTCGTTCTCTGGATAGGTGACCGTTCGTGGGGATACCGAGGGAGCCATCCCTATTTCACTATAACGAAAACCTTGACATTGAGTCTAGAGCCCCCAAAATAGACAGATGGGGAGTGGAAGAAGGTGTCCCATTTAGGAACCTCATTAGGGCGAGTAAGAGCTAAAATTAAAAGTTTAGAAGTAGGTAAGAAACATATAAGGTTACGACAAAACGGAGGAGACATTTCAGAGTAGTGTGGAGAGAGCTCTAATTCCCAATTCTTGGGAGGCTCCTAGCTTTAAGAATACTTTTTCAAGCAAGGGGAATGTCACAATCCGAAAATTTATTCAGGGATTAAAATGTAATTTGCCAGTAATTTTAGGATTTAGTGAAAATTTTAATAATAATAAGTTAATTAATAAATTTAAATGTCTGATTGATACTTAAAATGTTGAAACATACATTTTAAGTATAATATTGTATTTTTTTACTATGAGGGTATTTTGGTCATTTAGACACTCAAAAAATTTTAGGAGCGGAATTAGGTTTTAAAATATCGGGATTTAGAATCTAGACTTCGAGACGAGTGATTTGAATATAATTTTAATGGGATTTTATTTCGAGTGTGATTTTCAATTTTTACCGGTACCAGTAAAATACAGTGAAACTGTAAATCGAAATTTACATCGATAAAATCGACGTAAATTATCGAAAAAGTGAAGGGCGATTTAGTTATTTTAAATAAAAGATATTTTTAATAAAAAATAATAATAAAAAATAAACTAATAATAATTTATAATAATAATAATAATATTAAAAAAAATGAAAACCACAAAATGTGGTTTCAATCAAAGGAAAAGAAGAGCACGGACACGAAAAAAAGAAGAAAAGAAAAACAAAGTTGTGATTTATAACACTAATGATAGGAAATTGATAGGAGAAGGATAAGAATTGTCGGATCAATAATTTATGTTTTTAATTATTAACGAACAGAATAGATGGCAGAGAGGGGAGAGAGGGAAAGAGTGTGAGTTTCTGCCATGATGTTGAAGAAAAGAGAGGAAAAATTTTGATTAACCAACTTAGCATTTGTTCATTATCTTTAGAAAATAAACCTAGAAATCAAATCCTAGGATTATTGTGAGCAATTTGGACGTGAAGAATGCTTTGAAATGTGGCTGGAAACTCATTTCCAGGCCAATCAAAGTGAAACTTTGAAAAGTCAACAGAAGCTTCAATTCATAATATCTCCTTCTCCGATCAGTTTCCATTCAGTTTAAGGCGACGAACAGACTGGCGGTGAGGAGAGGAAGAGATCGGTAGGCGGCTTGTCAAGAATGGTCGCCGGAAACACAAGATCCGGAAAGAAGATCCACGGGTCAATCGTGACCCGAATTGCAGAGTCTGGAGGTAGGAGATGAATGGGACGACGACGTTTTGGAGCGAGGCAGCGTCGTTCTGGTCATAGTTAGGGGGCGCGTTTCAGACGTCAAAACGACGACGTTTTATGAGGGGTATTTGCGTATTCTGGTCCAATACCCCTTTTTTTTTTAAATTATGTGGCGACCCCAGAAGTTTATGCCTCGTTTCATCCAAGTCCCTCCGCTTTTCCTTAATTAGGTAATGACCCACAAAACTCGATTTCTCTTTTCAAATCCATCCAAATATCTGATTTAATTAATAAATTGAATTTATTTTTGAAATTTAATATTTTTGGAGTATAAATAAATTAATTAAATGTCATGATTAAATTAAATATGATTAAAATAAATATTAGAAACTAAGTTTGGAGAAAATATTATACAATAAATATTTATAAATTTATTTGTGGTAATTTAATTTGTTAGTAAAATTAAATATTCTCATAAGTTAATTAAATTAATTGGGCTATAAGGTTAAGTCTTAAATGTTTATAAAATGAGTTTAATTTAATTAATTGATAAAAATTATTGATTAGCACTTGATAAATATTTATTTAGACAAGTGACAATTAAATTTTAAAAAGACCGAAATAAAACTTATATATGATAATTGGACTAATTAATGGACAAATCCTTGGACAAATATATTATGACTTTAGATATGGATAATGTTAGGACAAAGGACTGTCTGAGGACATAACGAATAAGGACCCGGAAACTTAATGAGACCGAGGTTTGATACTTTAACTGTGAAACGCTTTATTTTATTTTTCTGAACACTATTAATATTTTATATTAAATAATTGTTCAAATTATTTAGGTAAAGTAATTATTGTGATTTAATTGTGACATAATTTATTAAGTTAAAAGGTTGAAATTAATTAATTGTTTGAGATTTGTGATTTATTTTATTTTTATGATATTTACTAATAAGATAAAAATTATAAAAAGTGTTAATTGAGATTTTTACTGAATAGACCAAAACCACCAAAGTAACTTCGGTAAAATTAATATTTAAAGATTATTTATTACTTATTATTATTTAATAAAAATAGTGTTTTGACAAATCTATGATTTAAAATAATTGTTACATAAGGGAAAATCATCTGCTACTTATTATTACTATTACTATTATTATTATTATTATTATCGAAAGATATTTTGAAAGTATATATATAAGTAATTACATTTAAATTTAGTTTTAAATATGTAACTACAAATAATTACTTAAATATTTTTATAAATCAAGTTATTTTGAAATTATTAATGATAGTAATTTTTTTTTGTTATTAACACAAAAGATTTTAAGAGAAAAATATAGTTATTTTATTTTAAGAACCTATTTTGAGAAAAATACTGTTAAATACTTTTGCTTTGTAAAAATATTATTTTATTATTACAACACTATATTAAAGTTAATAGTTATTCAAATTATAAATGTTTCTACAAAAACTAAGTACATACTGTTATTTTTATGAAAAGTTATAATTTGTTAATAATGATTATTTTGAAAGTAAATATAAGCAAATATAAATAAATATATAAGTACACACATAGAATTTTTGACTAAAGTATGACAAGTTTAATTAAGAATGTAATATATATTTTTCAATAAAAATTAATATGGGTTTAATATGAGTATTTAAGATGCATAAATGATTTAAAAATAATACGAAATATTATTTGAAAATGTGGTTGAGAATAATTATGTTAATTATTTTTGTGATGTTATGTTTAATATAATGATAAATATATTTATAAAATAAATAATTATGATGAGTATGTCAATGAAAAATATGATTTGGAATTTATATAACTATTGGAACGAGATAATTTTGGAAAACTGAAAATTATGTGAAAAATAATTTAAGCGCTACTAGGTTTTAGTCAAACAAAATTCTGTAGGGATTGATCGATCATCCTGGTGATTTATATTGCCATTTATATGCTCATTGCGACGGCCGTTATGATTTATTCTCTCAGTGTCGACCATTATATGATTAAGTTAAGTGAGAAATACATAAGTGATTAAGTGATTTTAAGTAAGTGATAATGTTTGTCTAAATATCTAGTAGAGCTAACCAAGCAAATCAAATAAGATTCTAAATAACGCAGTTTAATTTATTCAAAAGGGAATTTTTATTTAATGATTATCTTATGATTTATAATATTTGAATTATATTTTAAATTTGATGATTATTTCATTATGTAATTTATAATATTTAAATTATGTTTTTAAGTATGCATTGCATTTAATTTATTTATACTTTTCATTAGTTAAAGTATCCACTGAGCGTAATTGCTTAGCAAGTTTGGTTTATTCTTAACTTGTAGGTCTCCGAAAGAAGAATAGAAATTGAAACATTGGGGTGCCACAAGAACAAGAACAAGAATGTAGACTGGCATATACTGCGAAATTAAAGTCAACACAAGCAATGTTAGTATAGAAGAGAAAGAAAAAAAAAAGTACCCATATTTTGTAATTAAATTTAGAAATATGATCTGTATACCATGTAATGTGGCACAACTTGGTTTAGTTAGAAATATTCGGATTAAGGGGTGTTACATTGAACCCTAGAAGCCATGTTAGAAGTTACCATGATTTTATGTTAGCAAGAGGAGCCACAGATGCTCTCATATGTATTCATTTTCTAGAAACTTTGTCGGAAGATGCTAGTGAATGGTTTCATTATCTGCCCAATACGAGCATTACATGCTTCATTGACCTGGGTCAAAGGTTAATAAAAGAATTTAAAAAGAATATTTCCAAGAAGAAAGAGGCTTCGAATTTGAAGCTTACTATGAGCAACGGAGCGAAAGCTTAGAGAAATTTATGGATAGGTTCAGAATGGTAGCTATTCAAGTAAAAGACCTGTATGTGCAACTGGTAACGCATATTCTCCAATCTAATTGCCATTTTCTAGAGTTCCTGGATTCCTAATCCATGGATAAACCTAAAACTATGCAATATTTGTTGCTGAGAGCCAACAAGTATGTTAGAGTAGACATTCAAAGAAGGATAACTAGGACAACAGATCCAAGCATTGGCTCCTTGGACCCATATCAGGGGAAAGGGTCCTGGGACAGGCAATCAAATAGTTATGAGAGGGAAAGGTAGAGGTCGCCTAGAGGCCGTTGATGAGGAAGTCGCAGGCCAGGAATTTATTACCTCGGTAGTCATGGAAATTTTCATGGCAGTTGTAGGTGATACTATGATGATGGAAGCAAAAAAGGTCAGTTCTATTCCTCTCCATAATCGACCTCTCCAGCTGTCTTTATTTTGGATGAGACTTAGCCTAGAGAAAATGGCTCATTAAATTACAGATAGCACAGTTGGGGTATTGATCCTTTTGTGCATACCATAATAGGGCCACAGCATTGATGATAGCAGGATTTGGAGAGCAAAAGTGGAGCGTATCGCTCAGAGGTGTGATCTCAGAATTTTGTTGATACCTTTAGGGATCAAAGAGAAGGAACATGTGGGGGATCTAATGACAGACAACTTAAATTGGGGCCACAGATGCATGAGGATAGAGGCCGAGGGTCAGGAAATAGAAGAGAGCCGCAAGGTACTATCCATATGATCTTGTCAGCTAAGTTGGTAGAGAAGGATTCTCAAGCCAAAAAAGGATCGACGGATGAGGTGTTCTTAACTCTAGAACAGGATTCCCAGGTATACTTTGTGATTTCTTTCTCAGTTAAAGATGGATGTGACAAGAGAAATATCTCTTACTCCCATAATGACAATTTGGTCATTAAGGTAGCAGTCACTAATTTTATGATAAAGTAGAATTTTTGTAGCGCCCCTTATAGATCTACCGTAGTAAAGCCATAAGAGGGCTACTACTGTCTTTACTTTCATATTTAATGGTATATTTTTTTATTTTAATTTATTTAACTATTACTTGTCGAGAGTTAACTGATTCGGTATTCCCAGGAAAGTTCTCAAAGAAATTTCCTAGATAGAACACCATTCCAAGATAGGTTCCCAGGAAAGACTGGAGAGTCACAATGGATCTACTTAAGTTTCAGATTCGTTTGACAGAACCCACTTGCACAGTAACGAACTCAACAAATACCTATAATATATTTATATTTTATTCAAGAGTTCATTTTATTTAATAATTCAAACTTCAAATACACACACTTTTATATACAGATGAGAGTAATAAGTTTTACACAATATATTAAGGGTATAGTACATAATATCTAAACCTTATTTATAGTAGGGATATACCCATGGAATATCTTCAAACTGGCTGACGGCTGACTTATCTACACGGTCTGCGAATCTACCTTCCTTCACTAATACCTACAAGTTAAAACATTTAACTCGCTGAGCAATTACACCCAGTGGATACTTTAACTATTGAAAAACAATAATAATTTAAAATCCAACAATATTTGATATATATAAAATTGAAAGATAGTATTTCACAATAAATCATTTAATAAACAAAATATATTTCATCCACATAAAAGAAAAATAAAACATCGTAAATAATGAAAATATTTTAATAAATTAATTCATACTCTTTCTATCGATAAATTGGCTCTACTAAGTATTTAGATGAACACAGGGATAAAGTCATTATCTAAATTTCGGTATGGCATGGTATTATTCACACCAATTCCGAATTCTATCTTTTCAAAATGGCCGTATTCAAATTCAATAAAATCAATATCAAAATCTATTCTGTGACACGACTCAGTCTGTATCACTATTCAATCTGTATCACTATTCAATCCATTCAAAAATTCACAATACTGCTAAGTATATGATGCATCATACCCTTATCACACCAGTTCAACTATTCCTAAGTAGAGCAATAAATATTTACTGGATATGTGATGAATTTACAAAAATTTACTATTTACTGAAATTTTCCAAAAATAAATACCATCACATCATCCATCAAAAATCAAACATTTATTTAATCAAATAAACCATATTATAAAAGTATACTTCAATTTTAACAAAGATAAATCCATTTCAAATAATACGATATTTAATCAAAAGCGTATTTATTTCAAATATCATAATCTCTTTAAAAATTCCTTTGGAATTTCAAAATACTAAATTAAATTTCCTTTACTAATTTTATAAACATTTTCTTCTTTCTTAAAACTCACTTTTGAAGAATAAATGTCTACGTTATTCTAGGTATTTAAATTTTCCTAAATTAACTTAGCTTTTATATATATAAAATTCTTGAAAACCTTTATTTTCGGAATTAAAATAAATAACTATAATAAAATCATTTAAAAATATCTCTTTATTAAAATATAGTACTTTTAATTAAATACTATGGAAAATAATTCAATATTAAAGCAACATATCAAAAATTAAAGCAATAACAATTAAATAAAATCACAACTTAGCAAAAATTAAAAATAAAATTTAACACAAATAAAATTTAAATAACTTTTCAAAGTTAAAGTATCAAACCTCCTTCTGGCTCGATTACTCTATTTTTCCCCTGAGTTTCGGTTCTATCTCCTTCATTCCAGACGGTCCTAATATCATCAATATAATTATAAGTAAACTACATATTTATTTATTTTTTATCTTAAGTTTTTAGAATGGAATTTTTAATGGTCTTTAGGTTGTCCAATAAATAGTCCAGAATAAATGTCCAATAGTCTTTGTCCAATATAAAAGTCCAATAAATATTGTCCAAAATAATTAATTAGGTCTCTCAAAATTAAATTAAGTCCAAATTATAATTTTTGAGCTTTATTTGAAGCCCTTATAATTTATTTAGATCCCAAAAATATTTAATTCCAAAAATAAACTCAAAATAACTAATTTTATAGGCTTTTGGACTAAATTAAAGAGCTAAAATAAGTTTAGAGGCCGTTTACCTAAATAAAACAGGCGGAGGGGCCTGTTTGAAAATAGCCAGAAATTTTAAGGCCGAAATTAGAGCGTGCGAACTTTGGGGCCGAAAATAGAAACGCGCTGAAACGCAGCCACTAGTAGCGGAACGCGGCAAAAATACGGGGACCAAAACTGATAATTTCTCGTCTCCTTTACCCGGTTCCTCTCAGGTCTGGTTGTGCGGAGGGTCGCGAGGGTGCCTCGATTTTCAGGCGATATCTTCCAATTCTGACGGCGATTTTCGGTGAGCTACTACCGATCTCTTCGTCTTGACGTCGCTGATCGATTGGTGGTCTTAGATGGGTCGGAAGGTGACTGGAGAGAGAGAAAATTACGGTGGAAAGTGGCTAGATGGTAACCCAATTCCTTAATCTGACCCGGCCGGAAAACACTCCTCCGGTGACCTTTTTCGGATTTTCTTAAGTCAAAATTGATCACCAAATTTCCAGGAGTGGTTTTGTGGTGTTAGATTTTATAAATAATTGATGGATTAATTGTTGGTAAATAAGACATATTTTTACTTAGGGTTTTAAGGCTAAAAATAGCTTCCATGGCCTTCCTTTTATAGGCCAAGATAATTTGTCTCCTTCCTCATTTCCTAATCACCTGTAATTTTCCATTACCAAGCTTGTCTTCCATTTAATTAAATCATGCACTAAAAGTCTTCATTCTAATTTGTTTGTTTTCTTAATTTTATACCACTTCACATGATTTTGCTTGCCACTTGATTAAAATCTTAATAAATTCTTATCCTAATTTGTCCCTTAATTATTCTATAAATAATTGGTGAATTTACATTTAATTTAACTTTAATTACACTTAATTTAAATTTCATTTACGTAGGTATATATTTAGTATATAATGGTTTATTGTTGTTTAAATGTTTATTTTATATTTACTAATAGTTTATTGGTTTAATATGGGATTACGCTGGTTTTATTCTATTTCCTACTCGTTGTCGATAAAAACTACAGACTAATATTAATAGACAGAATTCATACTTAATTTAATTTATTTTTATAACATCAACCTAATTTTTTTTTACCGACCGTAAAATTACAAATATTGGGCTGTGACAATTTTGGTTGATAATAGTAGTGCGGTAAACATCTTGACTCTCCAAGCTTTCAAACAATTAAAGATTGACATACAAAAACTTAGCCAAGCCAGAACTCCTATCGTAAGAATCTCGGGAAAGCCAGTTAGAACTGAAGGCAATATTATGCTTACAATAGATTGGGAGAGCAAGAGCATGTCGCGTTCAAAAATGCGCATTTCCTAATCATAGATGCGCCCTTGGCTTACAACGCTATTATGGGGTGCCCTCTGCTGAGCAAGGTGGGGGCATTAACCTTAATTAAGTATCTTATTCTGAAATGCTTGTCTTCTATGGATGTCACTGTAATTAAAGGATGTCAAAAGTCAGCTCGAGAATCCTAGTATATGGCCATTAAAGGAGCATAAATGGTGCATATGATTGAGCTTATAGGAGCTCATGTTGTAACGTCCCTTAACCTAATTATAAATAATTGAATTAAAAGACATCACATTACATATGAACATGGTATACAGATATCATATTTATTACAAAATATGAGTACATTTTTTTCCTCTTTTCTATTCTAACTTTGCTTGTGTTGACTTTGTCTTCACAGTATATGCCAATCTAAGTTCTTCGGGCTCACATGCTATTTGACAGTTCCTGTTTCTTTATCATCTTTCGAAGACCTACAAGTTCAGAATTAACCAAACTTGTTGAGCGATTACGCTCAGTGGATACTTTAACTAATAAAAAAATATAAATAATTTAAATGCACATGCATAAATTAAAAACATAATTTAAATATTTAAACAACACTTAATAAAATATTCATCAAATAAAAATTGCTCTTTAAAATAAATAAAATTGCGTTATTTAAAAAAATCTTACTTGACTTGTTTGTTTAGCTCAATTAGATATTTAGACAAACCTTATCACTTACTTAAAATCACTTAATTATTTAATCACTTACTTATTTCACACTTAACTTAATCATATAACGGTCGTCACCGTGAGCATATAAATGACCATATAAATTACCAGGATGATCGATCAATCCCTACAGAATCTGTTCGACTAAATCCTAGTAGAGCTTAAAACATTTTTCTCATAATTTTCAATTTTTCAAAATTAATAATTTTAATCATGAAATTCAACATAGATAATAATTCCAAATATCAACTCATTCAACATTTATATTTATTCAAAACTCATATTTTCATCAACATATTCAAATGAAATATTTATTAAAAATCATATTCTTCATCACTATATTTATTTCAAACATTATTATTTTCATAATCATAGTTAATTTTTTTAAAAAAATACTTTTACAAAATAAATCTTTCTTTATTTTTAAATCTTATCCACAAAACTATTTTTTAAGTTATTTTAGGTATTTAATTTTTTCAAAATAAACTTAGATATCTTTTAAAATATTCGATCTTAATTAAAATTATTGCTTTTAATATAACTTTGTAAATAACTTGATTTTAATAAAAATATCTAAGTGATAATTTATAAGTATTTTATTTAAAAACTAATTTATATACTTATATACTTATATTTACTTTCAAAATAATCATTATTAATAAATTATAATTTTTAATAAAAATAATAGTATGTACTTAGTTTTTGTAGAAACATTTATAATTTGAATAAATATTAACTTTAGTATAGTGTTGTAATAATAAAATAATATTTTTACAAAGCAAAAGTATATAATAGTATTTTTCTCAAACTAAGTTCTTAAAATAAAATAACTATATTTTAAAAATCATTTATTTTAATAAAAATTTAACAATCATTAATAATTTCAAATAAAACTTGATTTATAAAAATATTTAAGTAATTATTTGTAGTTACTTATTTAAAACTAAATTTAAATATATATATATATATATATATACTTTAATAATGATAATTATATTCATAATAATAGTAATAGTAATAATAAGTAATAAATGATTTTCCTTAAGTAACAATTATTTTAAATCATTGATTTGTCAAAATACTATTTTTATTAAACCACAATAATAATAATAATAATATTATTATTATTATTATTATTATTAAGTAATAAATAATCTTTCTTTTATAGTAAATATTAATTATACCCAAATTACTTAGGTGGTTTTGGTTTATTCAGTAAAAATCTCAATTAATTTTTTTCATAATTTTTATCTTCTTAGTAAAAATCATAAAGATAAATTAAATCATAAATCTCAATATTTACCATAAATAATAACTTCTAAATAATTAATGCAAAATACTTAAAATCATGCAAACAATAAAATTTAAAAGATTTTTCATAGTTAAAATATCAAACTTCGGTCTCCTCAAGTTTTTGGGTCCTTATTCTTTAAGTCCTTGGACTGTCCTTTATCTTATCATTGTCCATATTCAAATTCATAAGAAATTTGTCCAAATCTTGATATTCATTTTCCATTGTGGATTATTATTTTACTTATTTAAATTTTTGTTCAATTATTAAGTTAACCTTTAATTAATGGTCTAATTGTCTAAATAAATATATATTAAGTGTTAACCATAAAATTTTGGTCAAATAATTAAATTGAACTCATTATATATATATTTTAGACTTAATATTGTTGCCCATATAATTTAATTAAGTCATTAAAATATTTAAGCTTAACAACAATTTAAATTACCCACTAATTAAATCATAAAATATTCATTTAATAATATTTATCCCAATTGACAATTTTTAATAATTATTTTATCAATATGAAACTTAATCTTAGCCTTAATTTAATTTATTAATACCTTAAAATTATTTAATTTCAAAAATAAACTTAATTTATTAATTAATAAACTGATTGGGTGAAATTGAAGAGCTAAAATAAATTTCAGGGGTCATTACCTAAAGAAAATATAGGCGGAGGGGTATGATTGAAAAACAGCTGAAAATTCTATGGGTCCCAACACAAATTTTAAAAATTGGAAGTACTGATCCAGAACAAACCAAGCAAATGGCGACGTTTTGAACCTTCCAGACGCGTGCCCTAAACTACTCTAAAACGACATCGTTTTCTACAGGAACGACGTCGATTTAGTTGTTGACCAAAAAATAATTGAATTAGCTCGATCTAACCAGACCAAAATCTTGGATCGAACACTTTCTTTAACCTCTCACGGGTTCTGCGTCGTGGGTTGCGATCCGTTTATGGATCCGATTGTTTGCAGTGATTCTGGTGACTTCGAACGATGAGATGGCTATCGATCAGCTTGTTTCTTCACGTCTAGTCGATTTAAGGTCTCAAATCAGTCGGATGGTGGATGTTTTTGACGGAAATTGATGTTGAAATTTAAACTCGATCCGGACATTAAAATGGATAGTCCGATCGATTCTACCTCTTCCGACCACCATTCATGGTGTTTCAGATGCCTAACTCGTTCACTTGACTCCCAGGAAGTGATTTATGGTGTTAGTTTGTGGATTTGAAGGAAGAAATGAAAAATCAATATTTGAATTCTTCTATGCTTCTTTCGATTTTTTTTAAAGTTTTTCCTTTTTTTTCCTCTTCTCCTTCCTCCTCTTTTTCTACATTCTTCCTTCTTTATAATTGATTTCCGACATACTGAGATATTAGTTTTGTTGTTTTTGTTCAAACACCACAAATTTCCATCCTCATCCAATTCCACATTCTGTGGTCTTAATATTTTATTTTTTTATTTTATTATTTTTTATATTTTTTTATATTTTTTTATTTAATTATTTTTTTAACTTAATATTATTAGGGATATTATATAAAAAGTCCCTATGTTTTACACCCTCCAACATTTTCCTCCTTATCTTTTTTTTTCCACAAAAAAATCCTCATTTTATATTTCCGTTGACATTTTCTTCCTTCTGTCTATTTTTTCTATTAAAATAACGTTTGAAGGATCAAAATGTAATTTTACGCGCCGTGTTTTGAAAAATTCAAGAAATAAAGGACCTAATTGTAAGTTTATCATCTTCCTCATCTTGTTCTTCGTCTTCTTCCTGTTTAGCTTCCATGCCAAGCTTCTCTTCCTCACACAACCGTAACGCCGGCCATCACGATTCATTGTACCATTCCTTAGAAAATTCAAATAATAGAAAGTAGTAATTAGATTAATTCTAGCTCCTTCCCCTAAAATCACTAACTCTATATCAATTCTTTTTCAATAGAAGCCGAAGCAAAATACTTGAGTAATCTCCACAAAAATCCATCGACGGCCAAGATCGTCTCAGCAACTTGTTTGAACATTTAATACATAGCATCTTCTACTGGTAATTATTATTATCATTTTTGAAGGAGATTATTTTGGATAAGAATAATTATTATCCTTATACTGGTAATTCCAATTTCATGTTGCATACTGGTAATTCCAATTTCATTTTGCCCAAATTCTTTTACAGTAACACTTCTTTGATCAAATTGAAAATTACTAACTGTGGTTTTTCACCGATTGGAAGTGTTAGATGGACATCTCTGAAATCTTTGTAGATCGGATATTCAAATTTGATAAATGAAGTTGTAGCAAGTATTTTATATGGCAGTCCTTTATTGGAATCCTTGGAATTAGATTGCTGAGGTAACCCTAGATTTGATCATCTTCATATTGATTCAAAATATTTGAAAAGGTTCGACGGTGGTGATTGGCTGGTGGTTGAAGGTTGAATTTTTTCAGTTGAAGAAGAAGGTTGAAGGTTGAAGGTTGAAGAAGAAGTAAAATTCAAAAACAGTCCTTCATTTCTTATGTTCTTCAAAATGGCCCGTAAAATTATATTTTGATCCTTTAATAGTTATTTTTAACAGAAAAAATAGACATAAGGAGGAAAATGTTATCTAAAAAATAAAACAGAGAGTTTTTAACCCGAAAAAATAAAGACAGGGAAGAAAATATTATTATAGTGAAAATATAGGGACTTTTTTTATAATATCCCATATTATTATTATTATTTAATTAAAAATATCTTTTAATTATAAAAACCATATTACCCTTCACTATTCAATCAATTTATGTCGATTAAAATTTTTACGGAGGTAAATTTCAGTTTACGGTATCACCGTATTTTACCGGTGTCGGTAAAAATCGAAAATTACATCCGAAATAAAACTCTATCAAAATTATATTTAAATCGCTCGTATCAAAGTCTAGATTCTAAATTTGATATTTTTAAAACCTAATTTCACTCCTAAAATTTTATGAGGGTCAAAATGACCAAATTGGCCTCGGAGTCGGAAATTGCAATATTATACTTAAAACGTCCATTTCAACATCCTGAGTATCAATCGGACATTTAAATTTATAAATTAACTTATTATTATAAAAATTTACACTAAATCCTAAAATTACTGGTAAATTACATTTTAGTCCCTGAATAAATTTTCGGGCTGTGACACATGTGGCGTCTAATGAGGAAATAGAAATGCTGGGAATTCGCCCTCCGTAAAATTACTTCATACAGATTGATGAAGGTCAAACGTTAGTGGTTGAACCAGTAAAAGATCACACCCAAACCATTAATTAAGTGGAGGTCTCTAAATTGATAGACGTTATTGATAGCACAGTAGATGAACGGATATTAACAAAGGACAAAGTGAGTAGTGAGAAATTTGACCCTAAGGATGGTTGTCCCTCTTATGAGCAGGCTACTACTATAGAAGAGCTTAAAAAGGTAACGCTTCAAGAGGGCAAAGTCGTTAAGGTGGGTGTTGAGCTCGGAAAGAAATCCATGCTAATGGAGGACTTCTTTGAGACTAGAGTAAACAACTTTTCTTGAAAGTCGGAGGACATCATAGGGGTAGATCCATTGGTCATTACATATAAGCTCAATATTGACCTATCTTATACTCTTATGGTGCAAAGAAAGAGACAACACTCTAAGAAGGAAGATATCACCATTGAAGTAGAGGTCGCTAAACTTGAAAATACAAGCTTTGTAATGGAAATGGATTATCCAGAATGGTTGGCCAATGTAGTAATAGTTAAGAAGCCTAATGGAAAATGGCGTATATGTGTTGATTTCACCGACCTTAACAAAGCTTATCTAAAACATGCTTATCCTCTCCCTAGCATTGATAATTTGATAGAATCCACGGCATGTTATTTGGTGTATTCTTTAATGGATGTAGCTTGCGGTTATCACCAAATTATAATGGATCCAAAGGACGCCAAAAAGACTAACTTTGTTACGAAAAGAGCCACTTATTGTTACGAGGTCATGCCCTTCTAATTGAAAAATGTCGGAGCAACTTATCAGCGGTTAGTTAATAAGATCTTCAAGGATCAGATAGGCCAAAATATAGAGGTCCATATTGATGACATGATTGTAAAAAATAAATCGACTGAAGAGCATGACCATGACCTAGATGAGGTATTTAAGATCTTAGATAAATACAATCTTAAGCTCAATCCTGAGAAGTATGCCTTTGGGATGCGAGCAGGCAGGTTTTTGGGTTTCATGGTATCGCAGAGAGTAATAGAGGCAAATCCTGAAAAGATTAAAGAAGTAATGAATATGTCATCGCCTCGAACTTTACATGAAGTTTAGATCCTAAATGGACGACTAGTTTTGTTAAGGTGATTCATGTCTTGTGCAGCTAGGCAATGCTTGCCATTTTATAAACTTATGAAAAAAGAGAAAGGTTTTGCCTAGGACATGGAGTGTCAAAAAGCTTTTGATAGAATTAAGATTTTTCTAACTGCACCCCTTTGCTTAGCAGACTGTAGGCGGGGGAGGTATGATATCTTTACTTAGAGGCCATCATATTGTTTTTGATTTGAGAAGAGAAGAAGGACTAATTCCCTATTTATTATATGAGCCAAGTATTGAGAGGGGCAGAATTACGATATTCCACAATAGAGAAGGTCGCTTATGCCGTCATATTAAGTTTTGTGAAACTAAGCCAATTCTTTCAGTCTCACATTATTTATGTAATAATTACTTTCCCATTAAAGAAACTGCTATTGAAAGTAGAAATGTTGGGATAAATGGTGGAATAGTTCATCCGATTGGGAGAGTTCGATATCTGATATGAACTGCGTAAGGTACTCAAGGCCCTAGTGTTAGCTGACTTTGTTGCCAAATTCTTAGTCAGAGAAAAAATGGAAGGTTGTAGCGATATGGAGAAGTGTTAGTATTAGCCCTAGCCCCAACTTGTTGTATCTAGATATTTAATTAATGAGAATTTAATTCATCATTTTATATTTCTTGCGTAATGTAATTTGATGAATTTCCTTGAATAGCAATTCTGCTTTAGTTATCAGATGTGTGATCTGGATAGTAAAATCTAAAGCAATAAAAGAAATACTATTCTAAATATCCTTAGTCGATTATTATCATAGGAATGATAATGAAAAGACTAGTATGTACTCTATGAGATGATCTTCTTTCACAGGTCATAGGATATGAGATATTGATTAGAGATACATAGTACATGTTAGAGAACAGTGTACTATATCGATCTACTTAATGAGAACACTACATTTGGAAAAGGTCATAAGTATTTCTCGTGCAATGCTTATACTAGAATCCATAGACCTAAAATTACTATGGATTTTTAGGTAGTTTCTCGTATGCTTTGACGTATTGCCTAATGTGCCCGTAATAGGGTTACAAATATGGGTACAATCATGCATACCAAGAACTACGCTTAGAAACATAAGTAAAGTGAAGGGATTGCCATTCTATCTATAAGAGATAAGACATTACCGGCCATTTGATTAGTAAAACTGAGAAGTGTTTATGCAAACCCAGATAGAATGATAAGTGTTATACATCTATCTAATTAGTCTGGCTCACTGGAGAATCAATAAAATGAATTAGCAATAATAAAGCTGACAGAGGGCATTCCTTATGTTAATCATTGATATCTATTGGCAAAGGGTTGTATAAGATTGTTACAGGCTTTGTTGATTCGATTAATTGACACTCGATTTCAATTTGGGTAGTTATAACATCTTGCTAGAGACCAATTATAATTTATGAGCTTAAATGTAATTTGAGTCCATTGCCAACATTCAACGGGCCTTTAAGACCGCACACGTTATTAGGGCTCGGGTTGAACCTAAAAGCTTATTGTTTAAGAATTGGTTAATTGATTGATTGAATGGTTCAATTAATCCAACCAGGCCTAATTGATTAATTAATTAAATAGGTTTGATTGATTGAATCAAACCCTAATTGGATTAGGGTATTAGGTTGGTTTGATAAAAAGTTATCTAAACCAAATTTTTGGTTTGATTGGATTATGAGTTCGGTTTGGTCCAATCCAATTAGGATTGGATAAGATAATACACGGGATTTGTTTTAAACGAGGATGCTGAATTATCTTTTCAAAAATAGGGGGAACGTATTACGTAGAAATTTGGAATTCAAATGGAATACATTTTTCGCTTTGAAAAAAAAACACAACTGAATAAAACTCTTATCTTTACTTCTGTGTCTTTCGAAAAAACTTCCAAAGAAGAGAAAACAGAACCGAAATAATTTCTATTCTTTTTCTTTTACTCTTTTCATTTTAGTCATTGAGATACGAAATAGTTTCGTTTATGAACAAGTCTATCAAGCCGATTCCTTCTCCTCCCTATTCTGCTTTCGTTTTGCATTTAAAAACAGAAGATATTCTGTTTTACTTAAGAAGCAAAAATGAATTCATCCTACTCCTTCTACTAGAATCCGTTCTTTATTAGGAGGGTCAGAGTCTTTTGTTCTTCATTAAAGAGGGTCAGAAGCTTTCCGTTTGTGCACTAGCACACTTTGGGTTAACCCAAATGAACCTTAAGTGTGTGTGAACGAAAAGGGGACTGCCATTAGCATTCCTAGAGTCATTTTGGATTGGCATGGATTTCGTAGATAGGTTTACATTGGCATGGATTCCATAGAGAGGTTTCAGCTCCGTATGGAGGTTCTATTTTTCTGCGGGAAGGTTCAAGCATCTCTAGGATTCCACAGGAAGGCTACAGCAATCTAAAGGTGAAAGCACACTTCAAAGGTATAATTTTAATCCTCTTTACACTTAATTGTCTTGATGAAAATTATTCTATGGAGGGTTTCCTAGTTTAATTTTATTTTTGTTGCCTTATTATTACATGTTATTTGAGTAAATGTTGCATCCCTTGCATGTAAAAAACCTAACAAGAAATTCCTATAGTCATGGAGCTAAGGGAATTTACCTTGAAATTTGTGGATCGATGGAGCTTCCAATCGAGGGGAAGCTAGCATAAGAGTAGCGACACAAAGTCCGCAAAAATTGAGAATCAATTATGCTAGGAAGTTAGATTTTGACACTACAAACAACGCAGCTGAGTATAAAGCTTTGATTTTAAGCTAGCAAAAGAAGTGCACATTTTTTACTTAACCATCTTTTCTGATTCTAAGCTGGTGGTCAGTCAAGTAAAAGGCACGTATTCCATCTGAGACACTTCACTCAGAAAATACCTAATTGCAGTAACGGGATTGCTTAAGACCCTTAAGAAGCAGGGAGCGTCTTGCAAGATTATATTAATTAGTCAAAAAATAGAATCAAGAAGTAAATACTTGGGCAAAGCAGGCTACGAAAGGCAAAGTGTACGCCAATTGTTTTTACGAGACCGCTACAGCTCCTTGTATCGATTTCGAAGAAGTCGCCCTTTTAGAAGAGGAGTCAGAAATGACCCTAATTATTAATTTCTTGACCAATGGGGATCTTCCCCATAACAAAGCTTAAGCAATCAAGCTACATAGGAAGGCAACAATGTATTCCTTCCAAGAAGGCAATCTCTAGAAGAGATCAACTTCTCATCCTTGGGCATAATGTGCTAGTGAGGGAGAGCATAAATACTTGCTTGGTAAAGTACATACAGGGGTTAGTGGGGCGCATGAAGGAGTATAAGTAACCATTAGAAAAATCCTTTTGTTGAGATACTTTTGGCACACTATAAACAGCGATGTCAAGCAATATATGAACCAGTGTCAACAGTGCCAAATCCATAGGTCTTACTTACATCAACCACATTAGGACCTTATACCACATAACAAAGTTTGGCCATTCGCTATGTGGGGAATCAACATTTTAAGACCTTTTCTACCTTCAACGGGTTAAAATCATTTTGTAATAGTGGTGATCGACCATTTTACTAAGTGGGTCGAAGTGGAGGCCCTTCCAACTATTACAACGGCAAGAATAATAGGCTTTTTAAAGACTCCATCATATAGAGATTTGGAGTACCTCATGACTTAGTCACTGATAATGGACGATAGTTCGACAGTGCCCAGTTTCAAATTTTTTATAATGAATGGAAAATCACTCTTCACTTTACCTCAGTGGTGCATCCCCAATCTAATGGGCAAACAGAGATAGCAAAAGGGGTCATCGTGCAAGGATTAAAGAAAAGACTGACTGACAAGCAGTGTAATATGGTAGTCGAGTTAGGAAGCATATTATGGTCCTATCGAACCACTCCGAGGAAGGCGACAAGAGAAACTCCTTTCTCATTAGTATATAGCTACGAGGCGGTAGTTTCGATAGAGATCGAATTGCCGAGCTACAGGGTTGCCCATTTTAATCCTGAAGAAAATAATCAAAGTCTTCAAATATCATTAAATCTAGCTGAGGGGAGAAGGATGGTATTCAATTGCGAATGGCAGCGTATTCGTAACATTTGTCTTGCTATCATAATAAGAAGGTTAAAAGTAGAAGTTTTAAAGGAGGCAACTTGGTTTGGAGGCGAGCCGACCTTGCTCAAGGAAATGCCGAAGTGGGAAAGCCAAGCTCAAATTAGGAGGGAACCTACAGAATCATAGCTAAAGTAAGCCTAACCACTTTCAGACTTGCTAGGATGGATGCAACCATGGTTCCTAAGACGTGGAATTCCTCTCTCCTAAAAAAAATGTTATGTAAGTTCTATCCTCATAGTGCATTTTTTATGATTAAAACATGGGCTAATGTTTGCACGTCGTAAGTTTTAATATTTTCTTTGTAGATAGTATAATGCCTCTCTAAGGGCTTAAAAAAAGTAAGTCCTATCATGTTAGACCTGTTCACATGTTAAGCCAAGTAACAATGCCTCTCTAAGGGTTTAAAAAGAGTAAGTCCTATCATGTTGGACCTGTCCATATGTTATGCCAAGTAACAATGCCTTTATGAGGGCTTAAAAAGAGTAAGTCCTATCATGTTGGACCTGTCCACATGCTTAGGCCAAGTAATATGAAAATAACTGGTATGTGCGACATGTTCTCGTAGGCCTGGAAGGATGAAAAATAGCCGCCATGTGTAACTTATTCCCATGGGCCTGGCAAGATATAAAAATATCCGCTATGTGCTACCTGTTCCTATAGGCCTAGCAAGATGAAAGATAGCAGCTATGTGCGACCTATTCCAATGGGTGCAATAAGATATGAAAATAGCCGCTATGTGCAACCTGTACCCATAGACTTGGCAAGATGAAAAATAGCTCATATGTGCGACCTGTTCCCATAGGCCTGGCAAGATATGAAAAATAGCCGTCATGTGCAACCTGTTCCCATGGGCCTGGCAAGATATGAAGATAGCTGATATGTTCCCATAGGCTTGGCAAGATGAAAAATAACCACTATGTGCAACCTCTTCCCATGGCCCCTGTAAGATATGAAAATAACTGCTATGTGCGACCTGTTCCCATAGGCCTGGCAAGATGAAAAATAGCTGCTTTATGCGATCTGTTCCCATAGGCCTGGGAAGATATGAAAAATAGCCGCCATGTGTGACCTGTTTCCATAAGCCTGGCAAGATATGAAAATAGCTGCTATGTGTGACCTGTTCCCATAAGCCTAGCAAGTTGAAAAATACCGCCATATGCAACCTGTTTCCATAGGCCTGGCAAAATAAAAATAGCTGCGATGTGCGACATGCTCCCACGAGCCTGGCAAGATATGAAAATAGTCACAATGTGCGACCTGTTCTCAAAGGCTTAGCAAGATGAAAAATAGCCGCTGTGTATGACCTATTCCCATGGGCCCAGCAAGATATGAAAAATAGCTGCCATGTGTGACCTGTTCCCATGAGGCCGACATGATATGAAAAAAGCTGCTATGTGCAACCTGTTCCCATAAGCCTAGCTGAATATAAAAATAAGCCACCATGTGCGACCTGTTCCCATCGGTTTGGCAAGATATGAAAAATAGCCGCTATGTGTGAGTAGTTCCCATAAGCCTGACAAAATATGAAAAATGGCCGTTATGTGCGACCTGTTCCCACAAGGGGTAAGGTATGAAAATATTAATATCTACTCGTGAACTTCAACTTTCGAGGGTGTTCACTTGATAGGATCGATTTTGAGATTTAGCTTATATAAGAAACATGCTAGGAAGACATGATCTTTAGGTCACTACGGCAAAATATGGTCACGCCACATGAATTTTCCATACAGGTAACAAAACTCTCTCACACACACATAATAGTCACTGAAAGCAACCGTAAACCGTAAACCCTACTCGCTTAAATCTAGAGATAGAATAACTTGACATGAAAAATGCTTTCCTTCATGGTGACTTAGAGGAGGAGATCTATATGGAGCAGCCAGAAGGATTCAAAGTCAAGGACAAGGAGAATTTCTTGTGTCAACTCAAGAAGAGTTTATATTGCTTAAAGCAAGCACCTAGATAATGGTATAAGAAGTTTGATTCCTTCATGATAAAATAAGGTTTTGATCGAACAACTGCCAGTCATTATGTACTTGTGAAGAAATACTCTAGCGAACATTTCATCATTCTACTTCTTTATATCAATGATACGTTGATTGTCGGATAAGATATCATGAAAATTAAGAAATTAAAAGAAGGATTGAGAAAGACATTTGTTATGAAGGATCTTGGTCATGTTAAACAAATTCTTGGCATAAAGATCAAACGTGATAGAAAGACTGAAAAATTATGGCTATCTCTAGAACAATACACTAGGAAGGTTCTTGAAAGGTTTAACATGGATAAGGCCAAGCCGGTCTCTATCCTGCTTGAACTAAACCTTCATCTCAGCACCGAGCAATGTCCAATTAATGAGACAGAAAAACAAGGAATGAGAAAGGTGTCATATGCTTCTGCTATTGGAAGCTTAATGTATGATGTACTGTACAAGGCCAGATATTACTCATGTAGTTAGAGTTGTTAGTCGGTTTTTATCTAACCCTAGACGAGAGCATTGGAATGCAGTAAAATGGATTCTCAGATATTTAAGAGTTAGTTCCAAAGTTTATCTTTGTTTTGGAAAGGGTGACCCTATGTTAGAGGGATATTCAGACTTAGACATGGCTGGTGATACTGATACCAGAAAATATATTTTAGGTTTTCTGATAAAAGTATAACATCTTGTTAGTCCCTTGGCAACTAAGAGGGGGGTGAATTAGAGGCCTTCTAAAAATTTAAGCAGAAATATGGTGGAATTAAAAGAAGGAATTTATAGTGGTTCGGCTATAATCTTGAGCCTACGTCCACTTCTCCAATCCTAGAAAGGAATTGGGTTCCACTAACCACAAATGGAATTACAATGAGGTTTTAGGAAGTTTACCTCAAACTTAGAGTTTATAGCTCACTCCAAACTTTACAGAAAATTAATCAATAGATGAGTTTAAAGCTCACTCACAACTATAACAAAAAATGTTGGATTTAAGGATTACCCAACAAACACTAAACAAAGAGATTGATTTGAATTTAAAGAGTATTAGGGTTTTTGAAGTAAAATGTGCAGCAAAATGTCTATATATTTGCTGATACAGAATGAGGTTATTTATAGCCAAAACCCCAAAATATGGCCGTTTGAAAAATATCAGAAAAAGCTGTATATCTGCATATTTTAACTGGGTCGCGACCGAGACTCAAATGTCGCGGCCGCGACTCGTCACGCTTCTTCTGAAAA
>CATIWJ010046042.1:0-17677 GCA_949640765.1 Croton laevigatus | reverse complement strand
ATTTGAGCAAAAGAGTTCTTGACGATTGAGATTGAAGAGGACCAGTTGATCGATAGAGCAGACCCAGAAGCATCAATATCAAGTTTGAGCACCACTTTTTGTTATTTGTAATCAACTTATCTCTCACCTATATTTGTCAATTGGATTTTTGAATTCTTTGAATTGGTTGAATATATTGAATTGGGTTAATTTCTTGAATTGAGATGAATTTTCTTTATTAATTTCTTGAATTAATTTCTTCATTGAATTGGGTTATTACAAGAAAATGATGGAAGAGAATAATAAGTGGGTGGAAATAATGGTGTGGTTAGTTAGAGAAGAGAAATTGTCTATTTTTTATTCAATAGCTTAATATAAGAGGGTAATTTGGTCTTTTTCCAATTTTTTAATGGAAAAATTGATAGAAGCACGTTTTTGTTCGGATTATTAAAAAGCAGGGAGATTTTTGTATAATATTTGATAACCAAAGAGGTTTTTATTTTTTTCACTAAAATATAGGAATTTTTTTATAAATTTCTCTTTAAAATTTGAGTTCTGCCGGTCCCAGCAGCATCAGCTGACAAGTGAGATTGAAGCGAGTAGCGGCCACGTGACAGGGATCCAGCGTGTCTGAAAATTCACTATCAATCAATAATAATAATAATAATAAATATAATAAAATAAAAGAAAGGACCGCGTCTTTTATTCCGGATAGCAGAGATAATGGCATAATGCATAATGCATTATATATTGGGGCCGGCTTTAGCTGTCATTTGGAACCATTTTCTATGGGTTACGTCACCTATTTGGCCTTTATTCTCGACTCTTCTTCTTCTCTTTCTTATTTATTTGATATGGCCCAAACATTATTTTTCTTTTCATTTACTACCATATTTTATATTACTTACCTTTTCAAAGTAGTGTCTATATTTATATTTTCAAAATATTTTTAAAAGTTTATTTATATTTTTTAAATGAAATAAAGAAATATAAAAATATATAACTAAAATTTATTGTTTCCTTTATATTTAGGATAAAAATTAGTTATTCTCCAAATAGAATAACGAAATTAATTATCTGTAATAGTATTTCTAAATATTAGATTTTTCAAAAAATTTATTAATATTAAAATTAGCAGTAAAAGTGAAATAACCACATATTTTAACAATATTAAAATAAACTAAAAAAATTAGAAGAAAATAAACTAAAAATCACCGCCAATTGAGAAACATTGGAGATAGTTCAAACAAGAAAATCAAGAAGAGAGTTCTTAAAAGTCTATATTTTAACAATATTAAAAGTTATTTTAATTATAAATTTTATAAAATAATAAACTTTACTAATTTAAAATTATCATTATTGTATTTTAAAATAAAAAGTAAAATAATTATTAAAAATTCACACTTAAAAAAAAAAACACTAGATATAATAATAAATTTTTATACTAATATATTTTACAAGGAAGTATAATACTTTAATTATCATCACTATATTCAACGTTTTGCAATGAATTATTGCCTTGTTTTATTAATTATTATTATTATTGAGCACATGATGAGAGATTATGTGGATGGAATCCGAAATTTGTATATCATCATGGTCATATGTGAGGCCTATAATTATCAATAGGCCACTCCCTCATCTATTTATTTTACTAGTGAGTTCTAAAATCTAAATTAAAAGAAAAAAAAAATCAAAAATCAAATTACGGTAAAAATTGTGCCCACAACTCTTTTTTTTTTTTTTCTATATAGGTAAATACGCATCCATGCACACACCTAAAAAAGAGAGACTTCTTTGTTGCATTGATGCTGCCTCGAACCCTGGTTCTTCGGCTCCTATGCTCAGCTCCCTACCACTTCACCATCCCCCTCTCCCCTAAATTGTGCCACAACTTATACTTTTTAATAATTGACTACATTAATTTCATTTGCAGGTTAAAATATAGTAACAAAATGCATATAGATAGAGTATGAATAACACTCCCCTACAAAAAAGGGAAAAATAATACTTTCCATTCATTCCCTAAAAAGAAAGTTCCATTCAAACTTTCATTTGAATTTCTCCTAAAGTTTAATTTTTTTTTTTGCATTTCAATTGTAATTTGTGGATGTAAAATCAAGCTTAGTCCAACACTTGGTCCTTTTGGAGGAGTATGGGCGCGGGCCACCGTTGTTGACTACTTGTATCCGAAGTAAGAAACAGAACTTCTCAATAAAAAAAACTCAAAAAACCCTTGACTAATTTAAATATGGTATTAGAGTAAAATGTTTTATTTTTCTTAAAACAACCTAAAATATTATTTTATTCACTAAAACATCTCTAATGAACCTAAGGGTAGTGGTCTGGTGGTAAGGTAATGTCACCAAAGACAAAAAATTTCAAGTTCAAACCATCTTGGGGATAGCTAAACGAAAAAAAAAAAGAAGGTATCTCCAATGACAAAGTGAATTGCGGCTGATGTGTCATTGAAATAGAAGGTGTGAACGATTACTTGGCTAACAATTTATTTTTAAAATTTAACTTTTGAAAAACTATTTCCAATGCAACATCTTTTATTTTCCGTTTGCTTAATTGTCTCGGGTCCACAATTTAATAGATAACCAATCACGTAATAATTTTAATATGGACAATGTCTAATAGACCTTCTAAAAATATAAGGCCTGTTAGACATTGTCTATTGACATGTCAGCTGAACGATCAAATATACATTAGCATTGGAGATTTTATTTTTTAATTATTCCTACTTTTCTAATCAAATAGAAGTAATTTACCGTTTTATTAAAGATGCTCCAATAAAAATTCATCGTAAGATTGTAGCCCACAGCATTAATAATCTCTTTTATTTTAAAAAATTTAATTCATTTCACAATTAATTTTTTTTTTAAAATCATTTTAAAACTAATTATTATATTTTATTATTTGGAGCAATAATTGTGATATTATTATATATACATATTTATTTTTATACATATTTTTTTTAATAAATACTTTTATATATAAGTTAATATACATATTTTTCACTATCTACCATATAACATTTACTTAATAATAAAAAAAATATTCACATAATATTTTAAAAATTATAACATTTTATGGGAAAAAAAAAAAGGGAAGATGTATGATTAGGTCCTTGAGGATTGTGTTAACATAGGATCATGCCCGTGTGGTTTTGCAAACCTACAATAAGGTGTTTAAGGTTTTCTTCTCTTATACAATCCGGTCTCGTTGTCAAATAATTTTCTGTTTTCCGTCCATTGATTATGAAAAGTCAACAAATTAAATTTTTTTTTTCTCTAATCCGAAGCTACCATGATATTGAAATAGAAAACTAAAGAAAAAGGAAAAATTAAAATGAAAAACAAAAAAAATAAAACTCGAGAATTTTAAAATTGAAATGGAAAGTGAATTTGGCAAGAATTTCATTTTGCAAAGTGAAATCGAGCTCAAACCACTAATTTTGGGCAACATGGTATTGTTCACCTTTATCTTGTCTATGTCAAAACTCAAAACGGTGAAAAGATCGAGCTGCAAGATGGAAAATAAACATATGCATTTAAACCCAGGAGACTTTGATAATGGATATAAGACAATTTATCCTTGGTGCTCTTGAGATATGTTTCTTCACATGCTATGATTTATTGTTGCACATAAAGGATGGTCAAACTCATCAGCTTGAAGATTATAATGAAATCTCAGAAGTAGCCGATAATATATAGTACAAGGGTTGCTATTTGGAGATGGTAGCTGGTATGTTTATTATTATGTTTTATGTACTAATGACCTTTTATGGGCTCTAACCAGGGCGGAGCCATAAAAGTTTATAAGGGTGAGCGAAATTATATTGAGTGAATATTTTTAAAAAATCAATAATAATTTTGTAATGTTGACAATTAATTTGCCTAATAAAACATATTGCATTTTCTTTGAAAAATAAATTTTTCATAATATGAACAGAGTTAGAAAAAACAACTTTAAATTAAAAATTATTATATTTTCATATTGAAAACTTGTATTTATACACTATATGCTATTAAAATGGATATTCAATGAAAATTTTTAGTTAAATATGCATATTATAAATATTTTAGTGTGTGCATATGTTTTGAATAAGTAACACTTTAAATATAATTAATATGATTTTTTTTTTCGTTCATATCGTACACATATAGAAAATTAAATAAAGGATATGTATTTAATTAACAAATAATTAAAGTCTAATTTACTTAAGTGAAAAATAAAATTAAATAAGGGTTATATATTTGCGTATCAGGTTACATATAAATTTGGTGTTCACCTCCAGACACAATGCTTGTTGGTTTTTATGGAGTGTGATATTGAGACATCTGTGCAATGGTTAATAAAAACTTGCGGAGGTTCTCATTTCTTAGCTCAAAAAGTAATAGAAGTTTTGAATTTTCAAAATTGAGGGTGGGCTTGTGCCTATACTCGGCAAAAGCTAGGTCTGCCCCTGGCTCTAACATGAAACTCTTTTTCATAGCCCTTACGAGGACAGTTTTATAAGGGCTCGTGTTCATCACACCAGAGAATCAGTTTTACTTTCCACACTTAAGGAGTCATTGTCAACATCACTTGCATTAGAGTATGAGACAACATAAAGCAAGGAAGTTATTCTTGTTCCTAACAGACTCGTTAATTCAAGCACTACAAGGAACCTTATATTCGCAATCGACATTAACAAAATGAGCAAGAGGTAAAGAAGAAGATTGAGATATTTCAAAGCTCTAGATAGATGTGGCCATGGGTCGGTTTGGCTCATTCGAACTGTTGTTAACCATTCAAAAACTCATCAAATATTCGAAAATCGACAGAATTGCACGAACCGCTGAGTCTTGAACCCTGAACTGTCGGGCTTAAACCACCAAGTCCATAGTCCGGTTCAGGTTCATCACCACATTGAACAATGAATCACTGAGCATTGAACCTGAATTGGTTTAGCCTGAATAGTGGACACGTCTAACTCTAGAGTTATGTCGAGAAAGAAATGGAGCTTTGAGAATTAGAGATATAAACACGATTTCCCTAATTAATATTCTCAAATGCCACACAAAAGGATACATTCGGAATTAGTTTAAATATAAGTGAGATTAATGATGTAATTTGTTAGGAAGCTAATAGATCAGTGAAGAATATTTAATGGAAAGATAATTTTATCAAACGAAATACATTAAAAATATATGGGCAAAAGAATATAATACTGTATATAAAATTTTACAGATAAATGTAAT
Source organism: Croton laevigatus (assembly GCA_949640765.1). Taxonomy (NCBI): domain Eukaryota; kingdom Viridiplantae; phylum Streptophyta; class Magnoliopsida; order Malpighiales; family Euphorbiaceae; genus Croton; species Croton laevigatus. Next base: position 12,449 of record CATIWJ010046042.1, on the reverse strand, counting down.
TTTTTTATTTTAAACATAGATATCTTAATTTTTATGGATCTAAAATATCAATATTCAATTAAACTGGGCTTCGTTTTCAAGATAAATGTAATTTTTCCCAAGAAAACCTTGTTATTTAAATTATTTATTACAGCTGGCAAAGAGACTGAGCGAGTCTTGCATTCAAAAACCGGAAATTGCGGGCACCATTTCCTTCCCTTGTCCTTTACATAAACGCTCAAAGAAACCACACGTGACCGATAAATATAAAATCCTAAAATACACCAAGAAAAACATCAAAGTAATTCATTAATATTGAGAAGGGTAGTCTGGGAAATTAAGCTTCCCTCCATAGGTATCGTCGCAGTTTCCCACCTCTTTCTTGCGTGGCACCTTCGTGGATGCAATCCCAGCCGTTGATCTTTCACGAAATTGCCAATAACGAAACCCTAATTCTTATCAAATTTTATACTCTCTTTCAAATAAATCCCCGAATTCAAAAAGCTCGCAAGCAAATCAAATACCAAGAGAAAACGGATAGGAGAGGTAGACACGCCAGAACCCTATTCTCTCAATCAACCCGCCTACCTTCTGCGGAAAGAGATTCAATTTCCCAATCCAGAATCAAATTAAGGTTCATTTTTTATTGAATTGGTGGTGAGTTTGGGGTCGCCGCCGCATATGGAGTCGTTTGGATACGTTAGCTGGGAGGAGGTGAATGTCTCGAGCGATAAAGGGAGAAGAGAGATTCACTATTACTTGAAGAGAATGGATGGAGATTCAGATCTGGCTGTGATAGGGAAAGAGAGGAGCTCGGGGCATATTTCTTATCACTGCGCTCTTAGGAATAGGTCGATTTTATTTTCTATGGGGACGGCTTTGAAGCTCAAGTCAAAAAGAGAGGTTATTGGTTGGCTCAACTCAATCGTTTCAGGTATAATTCCGAGGGTTAAATTAACGAACTTCATCTTTTGATCAATTTTAAGATTTTTTGAAACTTAGGAGTTTTGGTTTTTTTTTATTGGTTATGTGCAGAGTTTTTAGCCAGATCCAAGCTACCTGTGTTTGGGACTGGATGCGCGTAGAATTTTTTTATTCTGTTTCATTTCCTTTTGATTTTTGTACTCTCAAAAATGATTTTACCGCGATAATGAATCGGCCTATTCTACGCCTTCTTAATTCGTCGCGTCGCAGTTTCAAAAAATGTTTCTTCGCTACTGTTCCAGGCAATGACCCGTTCTAAAACATTCCTTGCTTTCCTTTATATTTCTACTGTTTCTATCTGCACAATTCAAAACCTTTTTTCTTGAAAAACCTACTCTTGACCTATTAAGCCCTATCTCGTTGTATGAGTTTTAGGGATATTGGTTAAGATTTGTCCCTAAATTATTAATTTTGGGATGTTTTGGAGTCTCCTATCTGACGTTTTTCGAAATTATTTTCTCGGTTTTATGATTGCCTTCTATTCGTGTTCAAGTGTTCTTGCTAAAACGTTTTCCTTTTAATCTGATAGCAGATTTTAGCTGTTTTCCATGTGGTTTTAATCGATTTTTGACTTTTTGAAGGGAAAAAAAATTTGAAGCCGTTTCAATTATTTTCTACAAATTTCGTTCTAATGTTAGGAAGAAAATTCCCAGGCTAATTGATTTCTTCATTCACTTAATTTTAATGAATTTTAATCTGCACGGAAAAGATGATAACCTTTGATGGAACTCTCTTCCTAAGACCTTATGATTTCTAATTTTCATATCTACATCTCTTTATTTTTTACCCTTTCACACCCTTCTCTTGCCTTTTTTTTTCCGTTCTTCCATGACTGAATCTGTACAATTCCATGAAACATAATGGACTTCTAGCTTTTGGTGTTATGTTGCTGCAAACTGACTATGATATGGGCTGCAGGATTACTTGTTCAATTTTAAAGAGCTGGTTGACAGCATCAGATCCTTCTGGCCTCAATATCTAGGTTAAGATCTTTCATGGCCAAAATATAATATATTTTACTTAAGTTTTTGTATTTCTGGTAACCTTTGAGATGTTGATTGTCATATTATTGTCATATTTGGTGCGTTATTATTGCTATCTCATGTAGAAATGTGTTGCTTCTATAACTGAATGTGTTATTGTCTTGCTCTCAATGGATTTTTTCGTCTATATTACCTATTTGACTTAATTTTTTGGGATAATTCGTTATTCAATCTGGTTGTGTTCCATTTGCAGATTCATATCCACTCGAATTATCCCACCTATCTGGTTCTTTGGATAGCACTGATGCTTCTGAATTGGATATAAAAAACATGGTATGAAAGATCTGGGTAAACTTTTTTGCATTTTCATATTTTTTGCCCTTCATGATGTCTTCTGTATCTTTATTTCTGTTTCTGATCCTCGCATGTTTTATTTCCAGGATACTGAACTCCAGAGGTTGGGTCAGCATGCTAAGGTATTTATATGGTTAGGTTCTCCATGGACATGTAGAAAACGAAGAAAGCATTATCAGTCTTTTCGCCGCAATGGTGTTAAAATTTCTGTGAGTGCTTTTTCTGGCATAATATTTCTGTTATGTAGCCCATGACTTAGTTCATTTTTTTGCTCACTTCTTTCTTTGTTTTTACTCTTGTCCAAATGCATATAGGTTCATGATTTTGTATTTGTTTTGGCCGAAGAGGATAAAAGTCTTGTTGCTTACTTGGAAGACATGTACGAGGATCCCAGAGGAAACAAGATGGTTGTGGTACGATGGTTTCACAAAATTGATGAGGTTGGTATTAATTTGCCCCACAATCGTAATGACAGAGAGATTTTCTTTTCTCTTTGTCTTCAAGATCTCAGCATTGAATGCATAGATGGGAAGGCCGCTGTCCTCAGTCCCCAGCATTTTCAGAAGTTCCACAGTGCGGCGACAAGCACCACGTTGGATCCATTCGTTTGTGACAAGCAGTTTGAGAATGAAGATGTCAAGCCCTTCAACATTACTTTCCTTAAAGGTTATTGGAAACAAGAAATACTCAGGTATATGAATATGGTTTCTCCCTTGAGGGAACAGACAATTTCTCTTTGTTCTGATGATAGCACGAAAGTGGAAACAAATACCAATAGCGATTCTGGGATCAGACCCAGGAAGAGGCTTCGCCGATTGAAGGACAGTGATCATCTCTCTGGCAGAAAAGATTCGGTGTCCACTTTAAATGTGGATATGCATAACTTATCTAACAGAACAAAGACTGGCAATCTAAAACTAGGAGAATCTGCTGCTCTCTTGTCTACAACTGAGGCTAAACAAAGTTCTGAGTGTTTAATTGTTGGTTCCGATGTTGAAATTCTTTCTCAGGATAGTGGGATTAGAGGTTGTTGGTTTAGGGCATTGATAATTAAGAAACACAAAGATAAGGTGAAGGTGAGATATCACGATGTTAAAGATGCGGATAATGAAGCTAATAGTTTAGAGGTGTGTATTGTTTGATCTCCTTTTATTTGGTCTTGTTCATTGTTGTATGAAGACACATCCGCTTGAGATATCCGAGTTTAGTAATTTTTACTAATATTTATTTATTTGTTGCAGGAGTGGATTTTAGCAACTAGAGTTGCTGCTTCTGACAATTTGGGTATGCGTATTAATGGAAGAACTGTTGTCCGTCCTGTCCCAAAGTTTAGCGAGGGTCAAGTGTTTGATGTGGGGACTGCTGTTGACGTTTGGTGGCATGATGTTTGGCAGGAAGGCTTTGTTGTTGATAAAGCTTCTGAAGGTCAATTCCATGTTTATTTTCCAGGTATATAGAAACCTTCAATCTGAAATAAGTGTATATCAGTTTCATAGTTTTGTTTCAGTTTCAATTTTAATTAATGATTTTTTTTTTCTAAAATATAAATTCAGGGGAAAAGCATCAGTCAATTTTTGCCTGTGCTAACCTGAGACCTTCCCAAGAATGGTTGGGAAATAGGTGGATGCGTATCAAGGAAAAGCCAGGTATTATGAATTCTATTTCATCATTAAAGGTAGATGCAAAGTGTGATGAAAACAAATTGGATAAACCTGCCATATGTGAGGCCATGCAAAAAGAAAAAAGTAAACCTGTATCCAGTGATTATTCATCGGATTCTGGAAGTGATGGGGCAAGAAATCCTGAAGGTGTGAAGGATCTTTCGAAGGATGATTTTCTAGCCCAGTTAAGGTGGAACCAATCAAAGAAGAGGCGGCGTGGAAGTGGGAGCCCAAGCCGGAGGATGCATGAAAATAGCGATTGCACTAAAGCGTCGACAAAATTAGCGACTTTAGCAAATGGGTGTGAAAGATTTGTGCTTCCAATGACACTTAAACTTGATCATGAGAATTGCAAATACATGGGGGATTCTCTTTTCAGTTCCGCACCTCTAACAAGCTTAGTTATGTCTAGGTGATAGAATTTTTTTTTTCTCGACTGATGCTTTTGATATCCGTCGCTTAGAATTGATGTTAGTCTTGGTTTATTTTTCCTATGGGGTATATATGTCTTACAGTGCATGTGCGCCATGCGCTAGGTTTAGGTTGCTCACTGATATCATCAAACATGATGTCCTGTTAACATCAAGGCTCCTCAATGCCTAATATTTATTTAAATTTAACAATAGCCTGTAAGGGCTATGGCGCTCCAAGAATGGGGCAGCATTTTTGGATGTTCTGACAAATTGGTTGCTTTGTTGATTTTATCTTCTGTAATCAATCTTCTTATTTGAATGATTTCACCCTAAGCGCCGCCATAAGGTATTTAACTAGAAAGTTGCCACTACTAATCGACAGTCGTGTCCAACAAATAATTCAGAAGGGCGGTGGAGGGATAGTGCAATTTTAAAAGAATGATTTCACATTTCTTCAATCTATACAATTTCACCTTTTTCAATTTTTAGATTTTGAAATCTATGACCAGGGTTCCATGGCAGTGAATACTTTGAGCAATTTTAAAAGATTCTGTTCATTTGACTATTGAAATACCGGTTGGTGTGGTGGAGTTGAATGAATAAACTGAACTATTACAAAGGTAAGTAGGTTGTTGATGGTGAAGTGGAGACATAATTGTAGAAGTTATTTGATAGATGAAGGGTTTGATTTCAGACAAGGTTATGTGGCTTTAGTTGATATTAGGAAAGATAACCGATTGATTTTTATGAAGGGACCAAAGGAAATTAAGGAATTTGATTGGAGGGTTGTTGGCATAATGAGAATTGAAATCACTAGCGCCATTGCACATTATAGAGGTGCAAAGAAAAAATGTGACACCTATATTCATCTTTCATAAAAATAGAAAAAGAAAAAAAAAGTTGTGGCATAAAAATTTTTAAAATCTAAGGTGATTGGGAGAATGGACGAAGGGAAAGAATGTGAAGGTGGTGCGAAGATGGTAATGGTGAAGACAACGCAAGCAGCAGTGGTAAGAGTGGGTAGATGATGAAGATGAACTTTGAAATTTTTATATTTTGTATAATTATAGCTCCATTACAAATTATAGAGGTGCGAAGAAAAAATGTGAGACATATATTCATCTTCCATAAAAAAAAGAACAAGAAAAAAAAACAATTATGGTAACAAAAATTTTAAAGTCCAAGGTAATTGTGAGAATGGATGGAGAGGAAGGATGTGAAGGTGGTGCGAAGGTGATAATGGTGAAGATAGCGCAAACAGCAGTGGTAAGAGTGAGTAGAGGATGAAGATGAACTTTGAAATTTTATATTTTGTATAATTATAAAATTTTATGAAACATAAAAAGATTAAAATATGTTCAACAAATTTCAAATAAGATCTACATGACTTAAATTTTAAATCGGGAGTTAAATTGATAAATCAACATAAAATTTAAGATAGAATTGCAAAAGAATTATTTTGGAATAAAAATGGAAAATTCGCACAATTTGGTGTGAAAATAATGTTTAGACCATAACAAATATCATACAATTATTTTAACAATATGTTAATCAAATTAGAAGATAATCTTAGATTAAAAGTATTTAAAAAAAGCAAATAAATAAATCAAAATAAAAAACGTTTATATCTAGTCCTCAGATCAAGCAGGAGACCAACAGCGAGAGGAGAGAATTTAATCTCAATCGGAGGCGCGGAGAACTGAGTATGATATTGTATTTATGGTTGATCTGCGATTTGTACAGGTACAAGTTATCATTGATATGTTTGATAAGCATGCAGATTCTATTATGTTCTCTATAATCAAAATTGTTGGAATTTGATCAACTCCTCCATTCAGTTTGAATACTGACCAGCAATTCTTTTTGTCATATTTCATGGGTTTTTGTAAAAAGATTCTGGTGATGAATTACAAATAATAATACTGCCAGTTTCTTTCTGATGTTTATTTTAGAGTTTTTTTGGGTAATCCTAAACCTACTCCATTTTTTAATATGAAACGTACAGACAGCACTACAATGTCTGATTCTGTTTTTGCTAACTGTTCTTTTATTTTAGAGCTCCCATTTTCTCGAAGGTCACATTTTTTGGTCAATATCATGTATTATAGCTAAGAAAATTTCAGAACTAAGCATAACTTTAGCTTGATTTTTTTTGCAATCCAGGAACCAGGATTCAGTTTAGGAAATATTTTATGAAAGTTATGTGTTATCTCTGCTGATTCTTCAGTGGTCATCCATGGAAATATTTTTTCTATAGAAGTTCTAAGCTTAGATTTAAAAAAAAAAAGACAACACTACAAAACCATTATCATGTATTAATTCAACAAAAAATTTTGCTCATGTATCAATCTGAAGAAATTTTTGCTTTGTTCCTTTTTATATTTAAATACATTAGCTGGTAGTACGAATTATAACATTCATAATAGTATATTTCAAACTACGAATATTGGGCAATTTATTTTCACAAGTTCTTTTTGGGTCTATCCACCTTGCTTATGGGTTTATTTACTGTTAAACTTTGCTGCTTTTGTTGTATGTTTGGTTTTGCTTTGTATCTATTATATTTCAGTTTTCTGTAAAATTCAGGTGTAATTTGATTTCAAAGTGGTGTTTTTTACTTCAAATTTGGAACCTTCGGGTTTCTGTTGTGTAGGCTAACTGTCTCCTTTCTTTCTGGTAATTTGGTGAGATAGAATTGTATTGTATTTTTGTTTAATTTCTTCACTGGGAATATTCCCTTCTGTGAATGGCGTGAATTTTACATGTAAATTGAAATTCGGGAATTGGATTTCTTGTGATTGAATTGAATTTGGCTGTTCCTCCGCGGTCCATTTAAAATGGTTTTATTGTTCTTGTACTTGGTACAAGAAGATGCAAAGAGTTTAGTTGTCATCTTAACAGTCACCTGTACATAGAGCTTATGGGTTATGGGGTCAATCAAAAGAATAATTGTTCATTTGAAGAATTACAAGTAAAAAACTTTGATGATCCACTCATCATGCAACTGTCTTTACTTGAATATTTAACTAACTATTCAACTAGCATGTTTGTTAGTTGGATTGAGACACTGCTATGATCATATCTTTTCATTCTGGTAATGGTGTCTTTCTTTTTCTTCAAATAATTTGTTGATGTTTTACACTCCCAGTGCGCATATGCTACTCAAAATAGTTAAATTATGTTTGGTTTCATGCGAGTTATACTTTACTTTCCAACAAGAACTAAAGCCTTCTTTAATATCCTTGGTTTTTTCCACAAGCACTCTTGGATATGAAGGATTGAGATGTACTTAATGGGAGGATTGCCTACCACTAAAAATAAATCTTTTTAGGAGTTTAGAATAATTTTATTCTGTTAATTGTAGAAAAATTATAATTAAGTAAAATCAGAATTAACTTTTTTATTTTAATATATTGAATCATAAATTAAAGGCGCCCGTAACAAAAACGAGAAAACGAACCTGGATGACGTTTGGTTTCCATTTTGAGTTTTGATGGACACCAAAGTGTTCTTATGTATCATCGAGGACACAATTAAAAGACAAATAAATATGTGACATGTGGTTTTTTTATTTTAAATAATAAATATATTTATTTATGTTACCATTTAAAATAATATTAAAATTCAACTCTTAAAAGTGTCCTTGTCCTTCACATTATATGAAGGACATTTTAGGATTTGTAGCACCATTTTTTCTTTTAAATGTACCCCATACAAAGTGTCCTTGTAATCCACATTGTGAATGCTCTAAGCCGTTATTTGATTATTTCATTTCATCAGATTCCTTATAAAAACGGAGAGAAATCAGTACACCATTGTTATGTTTGTTCCCAGTTGAGAAAACAGGATCCAAAGTGTGGGTCCCCTTAATTAACAATATAATTAATCTCTTTCGTGTGATTCTTAGCTTACCCTCGTCTTAATCTAAGCGAGTTTTTTTTTTTTTTTTAAATGGACAATGTAAAATGTAAAACATTAATGAATTTTGTTTTACTTATATTAGTTGTTCAATTGGGTTGAATGTCGTTGTTACTTATATGTATTCTGTCCTGTGTAAGGGATGTGAGCTGTTAAACACTGTCAATAATAACTAGTGTTTTCCAGCCAGTTAGTTCAATGGATTTGTTACAAAAATCTATAAAATTGACATGTTAAGTTTAGGTTAATTCTCTAGCTTATGCAGCTGAACGATCAAAATCAATTAGCTGAAAAACTTGTGTTAATATTTAATCCTCTAGCTTGGTCTTTTGTGCTGAGCTCTGTTGTTAGGCTCCAGCGGCTGCTCTCTGTGACATGGACTTAATTAATTAGTTAAGTTGACAAACATGATTGTTGCACTAAAATAAGTGTTTGGTCTTGTAAGCAAGCTAAAAGAGAAATTTCAACATTTCAGAAGTGGGGCCTGCCCCAATGGAGGAGGCATCTTTGTCAACTATGCGCATAAAGACCTTTTCTCATTTCACTTTATACTAAGCTAAGCTCCCCTTAATGGGTGTCTTAAAATGTTTCATCTTTATTTCTTGTAATTGCTATTTTTTCTCCTACAAAAAAGATGGGGTTGCTCTATCACCATAGTCCATAGGAGCGAACATCAGTTAGTTCTTAGATCTTTTTCTTTGTCTCAGTCTGTCTCTTTAGCTTTGGAAGATGAAGATTTAACTTGTTACCTTACTTGTTTCTTAATATGTAAATATTTTACTTTTGTAAGTTACCCCACAAGAAGATATGGCTCTTGCTAATCGCTCTAAGAAGGCAACATCATCAAGAATTGAATTCAAGAAGCCAAAAACCATCCTTCTTCCTGGAACTAGTCTTGCTTCTATTGAATCCTTATCAGTTCCTCTTGTTTGTACTCTCTCTCTCTCTCTCTCTCTTTCTCTCTCTCTCTCTCTCTCTGCTTCCTCTTTTCATGAGTTTTGAGACGCAATTTGTTTAAGGTTTAAGCATTATGATGGGGTTGTTTTGAGCAGGTCCAGGAAGTAGTTCTATCAGCAGATATCCAATGTGCAGAATGTCAGAAGAGAGTAGCTGAAATGATGTCAAGAATGAACGGTAAACTATTCAACAACAAACCCCACCTACCCCCATCCTCTTTTTTTAATTCATTGTGGTTTTAGCTTCAATGTAACTGTAGCTCAGTAGTTGAGGTTAAATTCTGAGTACTCCTTAAAAATCTTTTGATGTACAGAAAAAGAAAAAAGTAAAAGTAAGCTTTAGTCTTCATTGGCGTAAAAATTGTTCTGGAGATTTATTTGGGAAGAATTTTACTAAAATAATGGCAGAACAAATGGGAAAAAAGCGAGCTTTTTCTAAATTTTCTAGAAGTTGGTAGCATCCTTGTTCCGTGCTATTGAGGGTTTCTTTCTTTAATTTTGTCTCTGCTAGAGTTTTCTATGTTCAAATTACCAATTAAATGAGCTTCAATAGTCTTAAAATATTTCTGGTTTTCTGTAATCCATAAATCAAATATAATAATTAAAAAAAAAGAAAAAGGGAGTTAAATTCTTGTTGAAGTGCCAAATCCAAAGTGTGTTACATTATTGATGAAACTGTCAATTCAGTTGCTCAACAAATTTAACAATGTAATAATGGATAGATTATGGATTGATAGCCGTTAGTTTCATTTTCTTGTGGGGTTCTGTTTTTTGGGTGTTTATGAGTGTTTGCAGGCACAATGTTGTCCTTTTGCTGCAATTAGTGACCCATTAATTGGCACTGCTTGTGAGATGTCTGCAGTCATTAAAATTCTTGGTTTTCAGTTTACTAACTTTAAGGTTTTCATGTTGGTTTTGCAGAGACGGAATCCGTGTTGGTTAATGTGTTGGACAAGACAGTAACTCTTACTTGCAGATATCCTGCATTGAAAGCATATTCAAAGCAAATTGCTGTTATAAACAAGAACCCTTTTAGCAAAATTGCCATGATCAAGCAGATTTTCAAGAAAAGAGTATCGGTAACATAGGTCCGAAGGTGCCGAATGTATATCATATTGAATCAGCTTTGTACATAATTATTATGTAAGATTCACAAAAATAAAATAGATGTGAGAGAGCAAATGAGGAATTTATGTGAGAGCGCAAATGAGGAATTGTATAATAAAAGAAGTTTTCATTTTTATGGTAAAAATCCTCTTTCCTAGAGTAGTTTTTATTTTTATGGTTTCACCTTTCATGTCCTTTGTAATTGTAAAACCTTTCTTTGCGTTAAGGTAATGGTGACATGGCTTAAATCTTTTATAACGAAAAACTTTTCAAACAAGAAAAAGAAAGGGATGTTTCATAATATGCAATTGAGGCTGGGACAAGAACTGTAATGAATCTTTGAAGTTTAGGATACCAAGTCAAAAAAAAACCTAATTTTTAAGTCTATAAGCAGAATCAGATTCCAAAATAAAAAGTTGAAACTTTCTAGCAAACAAGTTTCTGATTCTTCAAATTCCCCAAACATCCAACATTCCCTTCTCTTTATACCTTCAATTTATTTTTAAACATCAACTTACCAACCCTTCAGTCTTGAAAATGTCTGTTCATGGCTATATGCTTGCAAAGGCAAGAACACAACATTTAAGCAGTTCCTGTTCTTTTTTCTGAAAGAAAAACAAAAATTCGTTAAAGAAACTAAACTGGTGTTGTTCTTTTAATGTTGTTTTGCAGACTTATTGCATGGTAATAAGAATTAATCTCGACTGCAACTCTTGCTGTAGAAAAGCTAGAAGAATTATACTCAGCATGAAAGGTACAATATTAGCGTATATCATTCTTTTGTGGCCTATTTAAGCATTGCTTACTTGCAATCTTCTCTTGTATGATGTCATAGAGATAGAGACACACATGATTGCTAAGCAAGAATGTAGAATAGTTGTATGTGGAAGATTTACACCAGCAGATGTTGCGATAAAGTTGAGAAAGAAGATGAATCGCAGAGTCGAAATATTGGAAATACAAGAATTTGGTGGTATTGATGATAGACCACCTGAAGATTCAAGGCCTCCGATGCCAGCCTAATCAATACTATCTGAACATAGAAAATCTTAATATGAAACAAAAATGTTAGGGCAGATATTGGTCTACTAGCTACTTTCAATCATCATCATCATCATCATTACATGTGAATTACTTGATTCATTTGGGGAACTATCAATACCATAGCCATGAATTTGTTGTTGAGTAGCTTAAGTTTTTGGTTGAATATAAAGACATTGTAAAAATATTTGTTGGGTCGTGGACGAAATGTTAATGTAAAAGAATTAAAAAAATCATGATTTATTTTCATATTCCTTATAATGTCAAAATAAATATTAGGAATTCTTAAATGACAAGTTTCCTCACGCTGCTCCTAGACCACCAAGTGCCAGATTTAATCTTGCGTGGGGTAGAAATATTGGGGTAATAACTTTTTGGGTGTGTTTTTTGAAAAAGAATTCTGAATTTGGTGTAAAAAAATCAGAAATTTCCAATTTTATGTGTTTTGTGTTGATGTGGCATTTTTTTTCCTCAGTGCGCTAATTGAAATGGAGCACTAGCCAGTGCCCCATTTAAAGTGGCGCATTGGATTAAAATAATACATTCTTCCATTTTCAAGTAGGAAAGAATCATGAGAAGCAATTATATATATTTTTACTTTTATTTTTTTCAACAAAATGATGATGTGATGATTATGATTATTTTTATTTAAAAAAGTATAACGATGATTATGATAATTATGAGTATATAATTTTTATGTAAAGATTAAGATAATTATATAATAATTAATTACAATGATAGAAATTAATATGTAATAATTAAAGAAATATAATAAATAGTGATAAGTATAATAATTATTTGATTATTAATATTAATACTGCTAGATATATTTTAAACATATCAACAAAATCTTTTTTTTTTTTTTTCTTTTTAGTTACCCCCAAGTTTGAACCCAGGACCTTTTAGTCTTTGGTGACTTACCTTACTATCAGGCAAACCCCTTGGGTTAACAAAATCATATTTTTAAGATAACAAAATAACCCGATTGCCTGTTATGAATTTTCGACCCGTCATCTTGCTTAAAAATTGAAAATAATGTTATTATCATTTATC
>CATIWJ010045994.1:0-11506 GCA_949640765.1 Croton laevigatus | reverse complement strand
CTATAGGAAGAACACCAGAAGGGTGTGATTTGTTTAGTGGGAAGTGGGTTTGGGACGATTCGACTCGGCCGATTTATGAAGAATCGGAGTGTCCTTATATTCAACCACAATTGACTTGTCAAGAACATGGAAGGCCTGATAGAGATTATCAATATTGGAGGTGGCAACCCCATGGCTGTGATCTTCCAAGGTTTGTCTTCTTTTCTTCTAATTTTGTTTTTCTATAACAGAATAGCAGTATCTAACTCTTCAAACTGACTAATCAGACATGCATAATTATTGCTTTCTATCGTCAAGAGTCTTGAGTTCATGAAAACGTCAATTTTTTTTAAGGACATGATTATTTGAACGAAACATGCATTTTGAAATTTTAGCATAACTATTTCATTCTTAAATTTGAGTCTGTTGTCATATTCTACTCTTCTAAGGATTGTCTTATTTTCTTCTAATTTCAATTTTTTTTTTAGAGCGCGATATTACAGACTAATTTCATTTTCTTCTAACTTTTTCGATCATAAATCAATATATATCTCTAGTAAAATTTGTTTAAAAAAAATTTTAAATTTAAAAACTAGTAGTAAAACAATTAACATAAATACTACTATATTTTTCATTTTTTTTCTTGATCATAATCCTGTTATAATTAATATATAAATTGAAAATAGTCAACTTTGCTTAGCAAACTCCGTCGTTTTGGTTGTTGACTTGTCGTTTTCACCACCCAATGCCGGCGATATCACTGCTTGATAGTGGTCCAAGTGTCAAATTTTATTTTTTTAACATGTTAACAAGTTTGTAAGCATGTGCTATTTGTTTAATATGAATGTTATATTTGTTCAAAATATTTTAATTTGATTTTTTAAGAGTATTAGTTGTCATAAATATATAAATATTAATTTTTTTTCAAACCATATAGTAATTTTGATTTTAGAAGTCAATGATAAATCTAATTAAATTGGTTGATTATCTAAATTAATAAGTATATATTGGTTTGGTATGTATAGCATGATTGAAGATTACTACTTCACAACCCTTATCATCATATCATTTATCATGGAGTATTTGTTGGCAACTAACTTATAATTATTCTTTTGCATTGAAAATGCCATAGTTAGTTGTCATAATTAGTAATTATTAGTTAAAAAGGTTGAGTATATACTAAGGTTTCAACTAATATATACATGTGTTTGAGGACAAATTTTTAAATTTTTTTAATTAACATTTTGATTAGTAACAATGTTAAGATTTATTTTTTTATAATGTTTTATAATGTAAATTTTTTTTTAAAAAAAATTAATTGGTTTAAACAGCGTTTATAAATTATTAATTTTTTAATTTTAAGTAAAACATTTACTAAAAATAATTAACTAGTCAAATATTATCAAAATTTAAAAAAAAAAATTACTTAACACATGTAAGATCCCATATCAAAAATTAATTGAAATTTGATATAATATATAAGTTAGACCATCTAACTGTTTAGTCAACTTGAATTAACCATTTTAGGCTCGTGGATTTGGACTTAAATAGTAGTTGATGAAGGCTAGTTATGTGGATTATTTTGCAGACTTCGGTTTAGTTAGTCACGGCCCCAAGTGTTGCCTTGACAACACTCTCTAAGATATATTTATTTTAGAATATTGTTTAAAATATTATTACCAAATAACTAATGCTATTATTATTATTATTTTTCAAATTAATTAGGTTCCAATCAAATAACTAATGCTATTATTATTTTTTTTTTCAAATTAATTAGGTTCCAGTATGAGTATCAATATATTTACTTTTAATATTATAATTAATACAGCTTTTTATTCCATTTTATTGTTTTGATGAGTATGAAGTTAATTTTTTTTTTTTTTTCATTTTTTATTTTGCAGTTTTAATGCAACATTAATGCTTGAGACACTTAGAGGAAAAAGAATGATGTATGTTGGAGATTCCTTAAACAGAGGGCAATATGTTTCTATGATTTGTCTTCTCCATAGACTCATTCCTGAAGATGCCAAATCCATGGAAACTTTTGATTCACTTACTGTCTTTACAATGAAGGTAAAATTAATTTTCTCCAAAAATGCATCGCACTATCAGACTCCAATCGATTTAAAATACACTGAAATCGCAAAATAGCAATTTCAGAGTGTATCGTTAGTTCCATATATATATAACACTAAGGGGCTAGTCAGCACTGGCCACCCCAAGCAAATTTAAAAAAAAAAATATTAGTTCAAAATTTATAATAAAATAAATTCATTTTTTACCCTTAAAATTCATGACTTTTTTAATTTGTCTCCATATTCTGTAAATCCTGACTTCGCCACTTTATATATGTGTATGGTTGGACTCAAAATGAATTTGAAATGCAGTGAACCACCGTTTTAATGTATTTTGATTAGGAAAATTAATGATTGAATAAATCAAATTAGTAGGTTGATAATTCTGTGATTATTAAATAATTAAGGATTAATTTTAATTTTTTTTTTTTTTTTTTTGGTAGGAGTACAATGCAACAATTGAGTTCTATTGGGCACCATTTCTTCTAGAATCAAATGCAGATAATGCAGTGGTTCATAGAATATCTGATAGAGTTGTAAGAAAAGGATCAATCAACAAACATGGCAAAAATTGGAAAGGAGTTGATATTATAGTTTTTAATACATATTTATGGTGGATGACTGGCCTCAAAATGAAAATCTTGTAAGTTTATTATTATTATTATTATTATCGGCAAAGATATTTGTTACGCAGTCTCGCCGCGAGACCCATTATAAAATTCAGAAAAAATAAAAGGTAAAAATAAATGGGTTCAGCAGTGAAAATGAGAGAAAAATTTTAAGACAAAAATAAATTTTTTAAATGCGCAAGAGATTCTCACAGCGAGAACTATAGCGTCGCTCTATTATTATTAAAAGGTTTGAAAATATATTTTGGAAAAAATTGTGAATTTCAGGCAAGGAACTTTTGAAGATGAAGTGAAAGATATTATAGAAGTACCAACTGAAGATGCTTACAGATTGGCCATGAAAAACATGATAAGATGGGTCAGAAAGAATATGAACCCTAGAAAAACCAGAGTTTTCTTTACCAGCATGTCTCCTTCTCATCAAAAGTAAGTATATAATTTTTTCTTTGAAAAAAAAGAACAAATTTTTTTGGATCAATTTAAGAGACCAATTAAAGATTTAATATGTAATTACAGGAGTGTAGATTGGGGAGCAGAACCAGGATTTAATTGTTACAATCAAACAACATTGATCAACAATGCAAGTTACTGGGGATCGGATTGTCGGAAAAGTATAATGGATGTGATCGGAGAAGTGTTCAGAAAATCGAAATTTCCGATCACATTTTTAAATATAACACAATTATCAAATTATAGAAAAGATGCACATACATCAATTTACAAGAAACAATGGAATCCATTAACTCCTGAACAATTAGCTAATCCTGTTAGCTATGCTGATTGTGTTCATTGGTGTTTGCCTGGTTTACAAGATTCTTGGAATGAGCTATTATTTGCTAAATTGTTTTATCCTTAATTAGTAAATAAAGGGCTTATGCATATATTTCTCGCAATTTGTGTATTTGGTGAAAAATTTGTTGAAAATGGGAAAAGGAAAAATTATAGAGAAAATTGTATGTAGTGATTTTTTATTTTTGGGGGTTTAGAGTTTGGGTATTTCTAAAGTTCTCGTTGGAGTATTGCAAGACAAATCCATTTTGAAACTTTTTTTTTTTCCGACTTGCATATTGAATTGTCTATACTGAGTTTCAAGATCAATTTCAGTGGGTTGTATTTCACGGAAATAAACTCTGTATTATCAATTTCGTATGACTGCAAATTCAATAGTCTCAATTATTTTATGTTTAATTTATGATATATAATCAAATTCTGCGAATTATGGGTCACTAAAATTGATCTCGGAACTCAGTATAGACAATCTATTGTTGTATCTAAATCCCCAAACACAGATATAAACTAGAAAATATTTTCATTATTAAAAAAAAATAAAAACTAGAAGCAAAAGAGGGGATTACTGCCATGAAAATCATCCGCAGTAGCCCAAAATAGTTCGATATAAAGTTTTGAAGGAGAAAAGTCCACAGAAAAAGGAGAGAGGAAGGAGAGAGTAGTTTCTTTTGTTGAAAAATTTGTTGAAAATGGGAAATTATAGAGAAAATTGTATGTAGTGATTTTTTGGGCTTTAGAGTTTAGATTAGTAAGGCCCATTTTTATATGTTGTGTAAAAGATGTTTCTGAACAATTTTAATTTGGACCCTTATCTATAAACCCAACTTAATTTTTTTTTCCTAAGAAAACTTAGTTGGGTTTGGGCCCATAAAAAATTTATTATTTAGAAAAATTAGGTACTTAAATAATTTTTTAACTATTTTTTGCATTGGTTTATAAGACTCTAAAAATTAATATGTCTAGATTTTTATAGAACATTAATTAAGCATATAAGAAAAATTTTTAAAAATTATGTTATGTTATGATTTACAAACACTGAAAACAATTAAAATGTTAAAAATATTGAAAAGTTGTCGCGAAAATATTTATATTGTTGTATGTCTATTTCCTTACTGATATTTTATATCTTCGAAATATTTTTTTTGAACTTTCTTTTTAGATTATCCTTAGGAGAGTTAAAAATTTTAGAGAAAAACAAGATCATTTTGTATTAGGCAATACTAATTTATCTAATTGTGATTAGTTGTTATAGTACCTAGAAGTTAAGTCTATTATGTATAATTGGCTAGTCATTTTCTTAGATAATGAATGAATAATTGTGCTTCTATTTCTTATTTCTCATTTCTTTGGGTGGTTATTATAAAAATTGTTGTCAAACATGATGTGAAGAAAATTCTTAAAGTAGGATTGTGAAGGTTTAGAATTCTAAAAGATTTATAACCCTTTCAATGTAATGAAAAGACATAAGTATTTAATATTTCCTTCATTTCTTTTCTTTTTTTTTATTTATTTAATTAGTATTGAGAAAGAAACTCAAGTCCAATTTCATACGCCAGATTATATGTACATGTGAAATCCCATATCGGATATTGATCGAGATTTGATATGATATATAAGTTAGACTATCTAATTACTTAACTAACTTGGGTTAACCATTTTAGACCAGTAAATTGGGTCTATGTAGCTGACTAATCCAGTGCGATTAGACTCATTGATGATCATTATATAATATTATATATAATCCCAATTACATAAGTATTAATTGTTTGGTGGTTAAAATTTTTTTAGACAATTATTAATAGTAAATAATGAACTAAATAGTTTTTTTTTTCCAAATTTTTATATATTATATCAATACATTTTAGTCTTAGAAGTTATTATTCAATTTTTAGATATGTTTTCATAACGGTTATTAATGATTAACTGTTTTGGAGTTTTATTCAATAGATTAACTAATTAGCTTGACAAACTTTTATATATATATATATATAATCGTTAAATTACTAATATTGATTAATTTGAATTTGAGTTAAAATGGAACTAGTAAGTGCGAAATATCGGGATTTGGGTCGTGATAGTAACAACACAACTAAATTGTGTTTTGATGTTTGAAATTCTAAAAGAACACTAAACACGTTCTCAACAATTTCTCTTTCTCAATACACGAGAAAGAAAACAAATTATCATAAAAAGCATATACACAACAAGTCTCATCTTTCCCTTAGAAAAAAAGCCCCCAATGTCGGGACAATGAAAAGAGAATATATTTGACTTAATTACAACCAATTAATCAAGTTGCTTATATGTATTATTATGAAATCACCGAACATATTTTAAAGTAATATTTCATTATTTACATAATGTATATAGTAATTATTAGTATTTATATCTCGTTAGTAAACTTAACTTCATTTTTTTTAAAATGAAATGTAAATTTTATTAATAGATGAAATAATTAAAATAAATTAATATAATCTCATATAAGAAATAAGAAATACAATAATAGATAATTAAAATTTATTATTTGAAAATGATTTTTAAATCTTCCAGGTAAAAAAATTGGTTCTTTAAATAGAATGACAAAATTAATCATGTACAATAGTATTTCGAAATATTAGGCCTTTTAGAAAATTTGTTACGGCTGAAATTCGTAAAAAAGCAAAAAGAATCACATATTAATAGAAAAACAAATCGTACTAGCTGACTCGATCGATACAACGCTGTTACTCATACTTGATTGAAGATGTAAGATTTTAAGATATACAATCAAATCTTAACTTTTTTAGATGAAAACTTTTAATTCTTTCATCTACATAATAACATACATAGTAAAGAAAATTTGTCGGTCGGTTTCTAAGGACATGGCTATTGAATAAAAAAAGAGATTAATTCTAATTTCTTAACTATAAGATAAACATTTAAAAATAGAAATTGAAAAAGCCTTCTTGGCCACTTGCATACCAACTTGCATATAGCCAGCCTTCCAATCAAACAACATATATAGTACATAGAGATAGAGAATATTAAAGAAAAAAGACATTATATAAATTAACAACTTGCCTATGTTTCTAAAACAAGTTGAATTATTAAAGACAAGTTGCCCCCATATCAGTTTTTTGATTCCTTTATTATCCTAAAAAGCAGTATTTTAATAACACTATTCAATTTCAACCTGCTAGTCCAAAATTGCATGCTAGCCCTCCAAATTCCTACTTAATTAGGGTTTTCTTAATGATTTTTAACTTCTTCTTCTTCACTTAATTTCTTTGTTTTATGTATATATTATATATTACAAGATGTTAATTTTCAAGAAAAAAACAATGTTTCTCTATTTTAAATTTAATTGCAAACGTCAAGAAGATTGACTTGTCGTAAAAGATTTATATCCTATCATCGTGAATTTAATTATAAATTTATCCGAATAACTTTTATGTATATATTATATATCATAAGATGTTATTTTTCAAGAAAAAAAACAACATTTCTCTATTTTAAATTACAAATGTCAAAATGATTGACTCGTCGTAAAAAATCTATATCTTAATATTGTGGATTTAGGTATAAATGTATCAGAATATCAAAAGAAATATATCAAATTAAGATTTTATTAATCTGCTCAGGATTAAGGATTAGTACCGTTATTACTATTAAAATATATTTGCCGTCTGCCATGAGACAGCTTGTTATATACATAATATAAGATAAACAAAATTTTCAAATTATCTTCTTAAAGGACCACAAAGAATTAAGAAAGAACTTTAGTCGTACAACAAGATGGATTTTTCTTAATTCCCACTAGTTTAACTTATTCCATCTTGCTCAATTCTTTAATTAATTTATTTATGTTTTCAAGAAAATCGTACAATTAATTAGAAATTAGTACCAACTTAGAGAAACCATGTTCAACGCATGGTGTGTTTGCGTATAATATATGATCTATTGTGTCTTTTGGATGAATCAAAGCATCAAGAATCGCAAAATTTGAATCTACTGCTCAATTATCATCAATCATGATCATTTCCTCGTAAGTTAATTAGATTATATAGAGCAAATGCAAATAAATTGCACTCACAAAATGGGAAATATGTAGAATTAATACTTAAATATAAACAAATTATGACAAATACTATAATTTAATCATATTTAATTTGTTCTTATACATAAAATAAGGGCAATTGAAGAAAAGAGGACTAAATGAACAAGAATTAAAAAAAAAAAAAACAGTAATAATCTAAACACAATATTTACAAAGAAGACTCATTAATTAACATCAAACTCCTCTCTCGAATGAACAAAATTAGATTAAAAAAACTCCCTAAAAAAGAAATGGAAATAAAAAAAAATTAATTGACTTGTGTGCAAATGTTGTATCTTGAAGGAAAATTATAATACTACTATCAAAGATTTTGAAATACCTTCAAGTACCAATAAAAATTTGTTTTTGGATCTCAGAATTTCCAATTCCGGCATTGATTGATAATCAAGATTATCAGAATCAGAACCGAAATCGAAAAAAAAAACCACATCAAAATCAAGATTATAATAAACTTTTTGTTTTTTCACATAATCTTGCTATTTTTTACCATATTTTCAGCAATTTGTGCCAATGATTCCAAATTGCACCTCAAAATTGTATCAACAAAAACACAAGTATCTTCTTTCGTATTTCCCGCCGGAATATCAACAACATACGACTCAACAACCGCAGTACCATTTCCATTCGGCAAAGCATGTAAAGTTGTCACTGACCGGTAATTATCCAGCCGGTGGTCACCGCCGATCATACTAAAGCTTAAAACATGTCTTTCATCATCAAGAATATCTAATCTCTCCATACTCGATTCAGCCGGAAGTCCTGACACTACATGAACTTCCCGGAGAGTGCCTACATCTCCGTCGCCGTTAATAAGATGACAACTCTTAACAAAGTGTTTATAAGCTTGAGGATTGTCAAAACGACGAACCACCGACCATACGGTGGATACAGGTGCATTTATTATCTTGATTACGGCGGAGCAGCACTGGTTTGGCCCGACCGTACGTGTATGGTAATAAAGAACGTACTCCGGCAGCAAAGAAATATTGATAATATTATTATCGCAAGAAAGATGTACCTTTAATGCGTTGACTATGGTTTGACACTGTTTCTGGTGGCAAGAAAAGGCAGTTGATGTTGCGGTGGTGGTGACGCTGGCCGTCGCGGTGGTTCTTTGAAGCTGTAGCGAAGCAGCAGGCATATTTTCTTGAAATTTTATAGTTTTTTGGTTGGTTTTTTTTGGAGAAATCAAGACTAGGTTTAAAGATCAATTTTCTCATGCGCAATATAAGGGAAGAAGATATATATATATGTATAAAGAAAGAAATAAGAATATAAAAATATTTACTTTAATTTAATTGTTTATATTACTTTTATGTCCACTTGAATTAGTTTGATGTTTTCTTGGAGATTTAAGAGGTGATCTTATCAAGCATCATACGCCATAGTTAAGCAAGTGGATGCTCAAGTTGCAACTTATTTTGGACTTAGTTTAGGTAAATTATACCTTTGTTCAATTTGAATTTACAAGAATGCCATTATTTGAGATTTTTTTTTAAAAAAAAAAAATTATTTTGTGATATATGGTGTTTATTTTTTAAATTTGGTTGCCAACTTTCTCATTTAATTTATGGGAAAATCTGTTTGTCTCGTTGGTGAGACTCGGCAGAGTAGATTGTCTATACTGTGTCCTGAAATCAATTTCAGTCGTTCACAGTTTGTAAAATTTCATTTTGTATTGTAAATTAAACATAAAATAATTAACACTATTGAATTTGTAATCATATAAAATTTATAATACATAGTCGATTTTTATAAACTGCCACCCCCATAAAATTGATCTCCAAACTCAATATAGACAATCTACCTTGTCGAGTCCAAAAATAAAAAAATAAAAAAAAAACAAGTTCTCCCGGTCTCGCTGGGAGAACTGCAGCCAAGCCCTTAATTTATTTATGTAATAAAATTTATATTAGGAGGAACGAATCAAGATCTCTTGGAAGTTGTAACCCATCATGAAAGGGTATTTTAAATCTACTTGCTTCTTTGCATTTGTAGACCGACACAAAAAACGTAAGAGTATTTTTTTCTTTAGAAGGGTTTTCTTTATATTTTTTTTAATTTATTTGCATTTTTTATTTACGCATAAAACTACTAAATATAAATAAACCGAACTGAATCAAATATTATTTTTATAGTCCTATTAGAAGAATGAAAAGTAGTTAACTTGGTTAACTAATTTAACTAGTAGTTAGATGGTTTGGTTCGTTCTCAAATGGCACATCTACTAATAGAGAGATGTGGCTCTCTTACCATTATATATGGCCCTAATTTATCTAAGTTAATTTTTTGGATCAAAATTCATTTAGTTTAAATGGTTAACCTACATAATTGGCCAAAAATATAAAAATATTCTCAACTTTTCAATGGTATACTCTAAATATCCCAATTTACAAAATTTTATTTTAATAGCACCCTAATTTCAAAATTTGGACTAAATTGAAATTAAACAGTACACTTTCAATGTCAATCAACTTTCATTAAATAGATTATATTTTATTTGATGAGTTGGTTGGTTGGTTAGATATATGGTTAAGTTATGACATAGAAACCAAACCAAATTTCTAGATTTATGGTCGAGTTCGATTAATTTTTCTAACTTAAGGGTTTAGGTTTTCCCAAATAAAAAATCAGGCTTCTAAAATCCCTAAGCCCCCAAACAAATTTTAATTTTAATTTTTAATGGTTTGGGTAATTAAGTTGGTTTGATTTTATTTTAATTAGGTTGAACCTTATTTATTTAAACCATTCTGCATGTCATCCTTCCATTCACTCATTTAAATGAGGTGGCAATTTGTTAACATGGCAAAATGTGTAAGATCTCACATCGGATATTGATTGAAATTTGACATGATTTATAAGTTAGACCATCTAACTATTTAGTCAACTTGGATTAACCATTTTAGGCCAGTAGATTTAGGCCTAAGTAGTTGACGAAAACAGTTAAGTGGATCATTTTTTAAGCTTGTACGGTCAGACTCCGGTATAGTTACATGTCAATCGCGGCCCCCAAGGTGGGTCGTGACAATATGATTTCACTAACCCAACCTTAACCATAGGTAAATTTTTTATGTTTTATCAAAAGTAGAATTCAGTGCTCTGCAATTTGTAAAACTTTTTTCACATGGAATTATGCATAATCTCTTTCATAATTGCCTGCATTAAGTATAATGTGTATAACGTTCAATGAACTCAGCATATTTTCCATCATAAGTGTAGCATATGCCTTTGTTCATATTCCTTGATAATATAAAAAATTTGTAAAATTTAAGAGTTTATTCAATTTTGATAGGAAAATATAGAGAATTTACAAAAAAAAAAAATATTACACAACTTGACCAATTTTTTTTAATACAATCATTACGGACGTCATGCATGACCAAGAAGAGAGAGAGATGTACATTCAATGCAATTTGCCTGAAAGTTATATTGGGGACTCCAAAAGAAAAGTCTTTCTTCAAAAAAATTAATAATGTTTTGCTAGAAAAAGAAAACCCAATTCAAACATATATTTTTTCAAATTCCAAATCGTATTTCAATGGTTCAGAGTAATTCGAATTCGATGGCTTGTGAGAACCTCAAAAAATTGGGACAACTAATAATGGTATGGGGATTTATTTAAATATATTGATTTGTAGGTATTATCGAACTAATTACCTTAGTTATTTGAAACAAAGGGTTATTTTTAAATATATTGTTTTTTAATTATTTCTTGGATCTATACATAAATTTTCAAAATTAATGAAAAAAAATACTGAAAAATAATGAGAGAAATTTTTTTCAAATTAGTCAATATTTTTGCAATAATATACTTGTCATTAAACTGTACATCCACATGCAACTTGTAGTAATTAAATAGGAAAATTCTTATTATATTTGAATAAACTTCGGATAAAATTTTGAAATAATTTCAAAATTTGTATAACCCTTTTTTTTTT
>CATIWJ010045987.1:0-12628 GCA_949640765.1 Croton laevigatus | reverse complement strand
AATTACCTGTTCTATAAAAATTTTGACTGAATTTTAATTCACTAAATATTAAATTCGGCCAAATTAAATACAATCTGTGAATAGGATTCAAGCTAAATATTAACCTTCTGGAACTAAATTTCAACTTATTATACAATGTTTCACTTCTCAATCCAACTACAAAATAAATATTCAATTAAAATAAAACAATACTGCATCAATCTTAGTCCCAAAATACATACATCAAACTTAATACATTCGCAAAATTAAATACATAAATTGGTTGTTGTTTAGTTACTTGAGACTGTATCTAAATTGTTGTCTAATTGAATTTAGTTTTATGCCATATGCATTCATCTTCAACTAGAGCATAAATTGTGTTTCAGAGCTTTGCTCTTCCATATGTATCAGAAATATAAAGTTCAATTCTGTACACGCATTTTTTTTTTTTGGTATGCAGAAGAGAAACAAAAGAAAATAGGCTATGAAGAAGGACAAAACATACAAAATAGCACATACATCTACAGAGTTGTTGATTTTGCATTGTATGTGAGCTTCATCTGAAAACCAAATAATTGATACATTATTAGGATGATTGATAAGTGATAATATAGCCTCTATAGGGATCAAGGTTAGTAGAACCTTGTGGCTAGACCCCCATCATCTGGGTCCAACGAAGGCCCAGAACCAATATGAACCCAGCCCATTAGTCGGAGTCTGGAGATTAGCATTAGACGATTGACCCCCTAGGCAGTCTGATCGGTACTTAGGGCTTAGGTCAATACCGATCTGTCACTCGAGATCTATCCCCGTCAGGCCTTTTCTAATCACCTTTATGGTATAGACAAACAGACACGGGACCCATACCCTGACAGGGACAGTCAGACAAATAATCCGTACTTTGATAAAGTATGGGCATTTAAATATATATATTACAGTCATCATTACGGAAAGTGGATATTCACTGTCATCATTACAGGTGAGTTGTCATTACAGAGGTTTCACATGTGAGGTGCTCTTAAACCCCTTACCATAAATACCCCAAGAATCTATTATTCAAGAGGGGCATTACTATTATCTTCCTTCATTCTTAGTCTCCATATACTGACTGATCCCTGGGCTGATTTAGGCATTGGAGTGTTTGCTACGGCAGCACCCTTGCTCTCTCCTTTTGTTTTCAGGATCACATCAACTAAACATAGCCATTAGCTCCTTCAAAGTGAACCACAGCTCATATAGTTTCTCTCATTAGACTCCGGAAACATTATTGTGATAATATAGCCCCTATAGGGATCAAGGTTAGTGGAACCTTGTGGCTAGACCCCCATCATCTGGGCCCAACGAAGGCCCAGAATCGATCTGAACCCAGCCCATTAGTCGGAGTCTGGAGATCAGCATTAGATGACTGACCCTCCAGGCAGTCTGATCGGTACTTAGGGCTTAGGTCGGTACCGATCTGTCACTCGAGATCTATCCCCGTCAGGCCTTTTTTAATCACCTTTATGGTATAGAAAAATAGAAACGGGACCCATACCCTGACAGGGACAGACAGACAAATAATCCGTACTTTGATAAAGCATGGGCCTTTAAATATATATATTACAGTCATCATTACGGAAAGTGGATATTCACTGTCATCATTACAGGTGAGTTGTCATTACAGAGGTTTCACGTGTGAGGTGCTCTTAAACCTCTTACCATAAATACCCCAAGAATCTATTATTCAAGGGGGGCATTATTATTATCTTCCTTTATTCTTAGTCTCCATATACTGACTGATCCCTGGACTGACTTAGGCATCAGAGTGTTTGCTACGGCAGTACCCTTGCTCTTTCCTTTTATTTTCAGGATCACATCAACTAAACATAGCCATCAGCTCCTTCAAAGTGAACCACAGCTCATATAGTTTTCCTCATTGAACTCCGGAAACATCATTTGGTGCGGTGAGCATGGAACACACCTTTGGCGATTCAGTCGTTTCTTTTTCCTTTTAAGAGTTTGTCCTGCGCATTGTACGAAGATGAATGGTTTTGATTTGAACTTGGGATTGAATTTGTTCCCTGAGCAACCGGAAAGAAGTGTCAATGAAGTTCCTGCATAGCCTAGTGGAGGTTCTATTCACAGTCATTTAGCCCAAGGAGCAGGGGCTGCACCAGCCTGGGCTAGGGCAGGGGCGACAGCCCAAGAGCCTGCAGGAGTACAAGGAGTTAGAGCGAATGTCAGTCAAAATCCTCCTGACTTCAATAATCCTACAACAATGCAAAATTTATATGGAGCCTATGTGGACCTCAATAGGCAGATGGCAGATTTGAGGGAACAGCTCTGTCAGGTTTCTCAGGCGCAAGCTCATTCTGAGGTCAATGTGACGCATACGCCTGTTGTCACCCCACTCCAAGTGGCACCTCCGGCCCCTATGCCTTCCAAAAATATGAATATTAGTGAAGGGGTCTAGGTGGTCACATCACGTGTTAATGCTAGGAGTAAGGGGAAGAGCATCGTGCAGGTGGAAGATGAAGATGAGAACTCGGGTAATGAAGCGAGTCAACCAGCCCATAACAATGTTGAAGCCTAGGTGAAGAATATACTGAAGGACTTGGGAATTAGAGCAAAAGGCCTTAGTTTTGATCAGGTCACGAAGTCTCCCTTGGTCAGCAGCATTACCACCCGGGATTTTCCGAAAAAATTCAAAATTCTTGGCAGCTTAGACAATTATGATGGCACGTCATGCCCGAAGAGTCATATTAACAAGTTCAGAACGGCCATCAACGCTCAGACATACAAGGACTACATCTTGTGCAGGCTCTTCCCCACCACCTTGAAGGGCATCGCTCAGGAATGGTACCAGGGTTTGAAGCCCAATTTCATCAGCTCTTTTCGACAGATGTATGAGCTTTTCTTGGCTCGATTTGTGACCAAGATACCTCAGAAGAAGGTCCCCACCGAGTTGCTACTGGTCAAGCAGAGACATGATGAGAGTCTACGCAAGTTCATTGACAGATTCAACAAGGAGGCGAACTTGGTGGATGAGCTGGATCTCAGGACAGCTCTTCTGGCTCTAACGCAGGGGACTCACAGCATAGCCCTTCAGTTCCAGTTGATAAAAAAGCAGCCTGACACCCTTCAAAAGGTGATGTCTATAGCCCAGAAGGAGATCAGATTAGAAGAGGGTCTGCGAAACTTAGCGCACATGCGTGAGTCCGAAGAACAGCCTAATAAGAATGCTGAGAGTAGCAAAGATGGGGATAATGGTGGTAGTTCAGGAAAGAGGTCGGGAGGTTCAGAAGGACGGAGATCGGGGAGAGACTGTAGTTCAAATTATACTTCCTTGCGAACCTCCAGGAGAGAAGTCTTGTTGTGGATAAAGAAAAGAGGAGAAGAGATCAAGTGGCCTCCCAAGATGAGTAGTTCCACAAAGGCTAAGAGGGACAACAACAAATATTGTGAGTTCCATCGTGATAATGGCCATGATAAAGAAGATTGTTAGCAGCTGAAGGAGGACATAGAATGGCAGATCCAGAGACGATGTCCGGGGATTTACCGCCATGTTTGGTTGTCTCCAGATAGCCCTAAAAATAATGATACTAATCGAAGAGACAATAGAAGAGGAGACTGGAGAGCTGATCGAAGAGAGGATAGAAGGGATAACAGAAGAGACGACCAAAGGGATGACCGCCCCAGGCAGGATGAGAGACAGATAGCGGGTGAGATCAATGTCATCCACGAAGGTAGTCACGATGGAGAAAGCTCTTCCAAAAGAAAAAGAGCAGTTCGGGAGGTGTATTTAATTGCACAGAAGAATTTTCCCCAGCCTGACTCCCACCACCCCTCGTCATGGTGCAATATATCATTCACTCCGGAGGATGCAAGGCATGTGAAGCATCCACACAATGATGCTTTGGTGATTCAGGGGATTGTTCATAACTACAAAGTTAAGCGCATCCTTGTAGATGATGACAGTTCGGTCAACCTACTGACCATGGATGCATTTCGCAAGATGAATTTATACCCCAAGAGGATGAAGCCGGTCGGTACACCCTTGGTCGGCATAGGGGATCAGACAGTCAGATTGGAAGGATCGGTGCGGATCCAGGTGGAGCTCGGTGATGATGACATTACCAGGGAGGTCGAGGTGGAGTTCATGGTAGCTGCCATTCCGTTTGCCTAGAACATTCTATTGGGCCGACCTTACCTCTATCAGACTGGGGCCATCCCAAGCATCTACCATCTTTGTCTAAAGATACCGACCCCAAGGGAGTAGCCATCGCTCGAGAAAGTCAGGAGCTGGCTAAGCAAGCGTATTTCAATACTTTGAAGGGTGTATTTTAAGCTGCACATGTAGACATTCAGGAAGCCCCCTTGCACCATCCCTTGGTTGAACTAAAAGGTGACATAGAAAAAGTCCAGCTCAGTTAAGGAGGTGTCACCATCGGTTCTGAGATGAGCTCAGTAGTCCAAGAACAAGTAATTCAGACTCTATGCGAGAATGAGGCGGCTTTTGCGTGGTAGACTTCTGATCTGGTCGATGTTGATCCAAAGGTTATTATTCACAAGTTGAACATCAACCCTGCAGTGAAGCCAATTGCTCAGAGAAAACACAAGCATTCCCCAGAGAAGCAAATTGCCATTACGGAAGAAGTGCAGAAACTGCTTGATGCAGGAGTCATATGGGAAGTTCAATACCCAGAATGGCTCACAAATGTTGTTTTGGTTAAGAAATCCAATGGGTCCTACAGCATGTGTGTGGATTTCACTGATCTCAATAAGGCCTGCCCGAAGGATCCCTATCCCCTGCCTAGCATTGATCAGTTGGTAGACTCGACGACTGGGTTCGCCCTATACTCCTTCTTGGATGCTAAGTCGGGTTACCATCAAATTTTTATGTTTAGATGGGATGAAGACAAGACAGCTTTCATCACCGATCAGGGGACATATTACTACCGAATGATGCCGTTCGGTCTGAAGAACGCCGGAGCCACATACCAGAGAATGGTCAATGCAATGTTCAAGGATCACACAGGAGGAATTATTGAGGTCTATGTGGATGATATGATTATCAAAAGTGCAAGGGCGAAGGACCATGTTAGGGATATAGCCACCGTACTGAAAGTTCTCCAGTCCAACAATTTGAAGTTGAATCCAAAAAAGTGTGTGTTTGGTGTCCCGGCAGAAAAATTCTTAAGGTACATGGTTTCCCAAAGAGGGATAGAGGCAAATCCTGAGAAGATAAAGGCAGTTCTAGATATGAAGCCTCCCTCATCCATCAAAGAAGGTCAACAGCTTAACGGTAAGATCACTTCTTTGGGCTATTTTATTTCATGCTTAGCCAGGTGTTGCCAGCCCTTTTTCAAAACCTTGAAGGGTCTCAAAAACTTCCAGTGGACAGATGAGTGTCAAAAATCCTTTGAAGAGCTCAAAGCTTTCCTGACATCTCCCCCACTTCTCAGTGCCTGTTCCAAGAGAGGATCTGTTTATCTACTTAGCCACAACGGAAGATACAGTCACAGCGGTACTGATCAGGGAGGAGGATAGAGAGCAGTTCCCTATTTATTATGTCAGTCGGGTGTTGCATGATACTGAGCTCCGATATCCAAAGTTGGAAAAGCATGATTTAGCTTTGTATATGTCAATGCAGAAGCTTCGCCATTACTTTGAAGCACATACTGTCAGCGTCAGGACTGATCTCCCTCTTCGTAAGATAATTCAGAAGCCAGAGACATCGGGAAGGATTGCTGAGTGGGCAGTAAAGATTGGCACTTATGGTGTCAAGTACGAGCCCCAAACATCTCTTAAGGCTCAAGTCCTGGCAGACTTTATTGCTGAGCTCACTCCTGTAGAAGAATCCCAGGCAATTCCTGTGGAAAAATAGTAGATGTGGGTAGATGGAGCTGAGTGCACTGAGGGGTCAGGGGCTGGTGTCGTTATCAGAGGGCCCCATCAGCTAATTTTCAAATATGAAATAAGGCTAGAGTTTCCTATTTCTAATAATGACGCTGAGTATGAAGCATTGCTTAATGGTTTGAGGTTGGCCAAGGAAATCGGAATGGATCATTTAAGCATTGCTCACAAAATGATGCCTGCAGGATGGAAGATCGTTCAAGTTCCAAGAGAACAAATCATTGAAGTTGATGAAATTGCCAAAGCAACAGCTCAGGGACGAGTGGAAGATTTGAAGAACATACCCTTCAGCATATAAGAGTTCCCGACCTCTATAGGAGAACACTCGTATGTGGTGGAATGGTAGAACACTTGGATGGAATCCATTATTCAGTGGCTGGCCGATGGTAAGCTACCTGACGATAAAAAGGAGGCTGAGAAGCTCATCAAGCGAGCTAAAGAGCTAAAGAATATAGTTGGTTTCAAGATGACCTTTACAGGCGTTCCCGAACTCACCCTTGGTTGAGATGCATTCCAGGGAATAGGGGACAGTATATTTTGCGGGAGATTCATGAAGGGATTT
Source organism: Croton laevigatus (assembly GCA_949640765.1). Classification (NCBI taxonomy): domain Eukaryota; kingdom Viridiplantae; phylum Streptophyta; class Magnoliopsida; order Malpighiales; family Euphorbiaceae; genus Croton; species Croton laevigatus. The sequence goes on along the minus strand of CATIWJ010045987.1, from coordinate 6,192 downwards.
GTGGGCCACATGAAGCCGCTTCCACTTTAGCTCGTAAGGTCCTCTTGCAAGGATATTACTGGCCAACTATCAAGACAGATGCCGAAGAGATGGTGAAGAAATGTCAAAGATGCCAAGAGCATGCTAATGTGCAACGAGTTCCGACCTCCTCCTTCTCTCCTATTGGAGCAGCCTGGCCCTTCCATCAGTGTGGGATTGATATAGTGGGACCTTTTCCAAGAGGATTAAAACAATGTAAGTTCCTGATTGTGGCTATCGATCACTTTTCCAAATGGCCAGAGGCAGAGGCAGTGGCAACTATCACTCAGAAAAAGGTTACAGACTTTGTTTACAAAAACATCGTTATGAGATTCGGAATCTCAAGCATCATCATCACCGACAATGGCAAACAGTTTAACTCTAAGCAATTCCGAGCTTTTTGTGAAGGTCTCCATATAGATCTTCGATTCTCCTCAGTTGCACACCCTCAGACCAATGGTCAGACGAAGGTCACTAATAGAATAATATGTCAGGGGCTGAAGAAGAGGTTGGATGACAAAAAAGGCAAATGGATTGAGGAACTTCATAGCATCATATGGAGCTTCCGAACAACTCCGAGATCCTTAACAGGAGAAACACCCTTTTCATTGGTATATGGAAGTGAAGCTGTTATTCCAGTTGAGATCGGTCAACCATCTTTCAGAGTTGAGTTTGCAGCCGAACTTGACTAAGATATAGAGCGAAGAACTGATCTGGACCTGGTGGAAGAACTCAGAGATCTTACTAATGCACGAGCAGCATCATATAGACAAAAGATCGCTCGGTACCATGACAAGAAAGTTAGAAGTCGCACATTCCGCGAAGGCAATCTCATCATGAAAAAGGCAGAAACTACCAGAGGAAATGCAGGGGTCGGTAAGTTACAGCCCAACTGGATCGGTCCATTCAAGATCAATAAAGTGTTGGGGCTCGGAGCCTATCGTTTGGAAGATATGAAGGGAAAGGTTCAGCCTCTTTCCTGGAATGTGGACAACCTCAAAATCTACCATCAGTAATGTTTATATTTTCTATGTTTAAAATAACAAATAATATATATGTACATCTCTTATAAGTCCACAGATATGATGAGGGTGCTACAGGGATGCCAATCTAGTTGGGATCGCTCGGTACATCTAATGATCTTGGCGACAACAATAAAATAATGAATTATTCGACTTCTTTCTACACTTACATTGCAATGCACTCTCACAACATATATCTACGTGAACGATAATCTACACTACGTAAAGGAAGGCCACTACTCACAAGGTCTCTCCTCCGTAGAACAACCATAAGGATAAGGTCCCTCGAAGAATCGCCAAGTGACTGAGCACGATTCATGGATCATCCTTTCACGAAGAATCGCCAAGTGACTGAGCACGATCCATGGATCGTCCTTTCACGAAGAATCGCCAAGTGACTGAGCACGATCCCTGGATCGTCCTTTCACAAAGAATCGCCAAGTGACTAAGATCGATCCATAGATCGTCCTTTCTCGTAATTCATTAACCAATATGTGTTATTCAAATTGGAGTTAAAGGCTACAGACAATTTTTCAACATGCAACTAATATTCAAAGATTGAAAGAATGAAGACCTTTTATTTCAATTTTCAATATTCATTACAAACTATTGGGTACAAAGAAGCTGAGCTAAAAATAGGAAAGGAGAAAGCAAACAGAAAAGTCCTAATCTACTCGAACAATGTCTTCCGTCTGACCGTCAGTTAGATTGACAGAAGACTTTTGTTGCTCAGTAGGAACCCCTGATTGCCCACTTGTGGTACGCTCGGCAGGATCTTCTTCAGCCCGAGGGGGGTCAGTACGCGGCTCGATGACTTGGGAAGACTGTACATCCTCGAAATGATCACCTCCATATTCCCCCTCGCCACTCTCGTCATCAGAGTCGGAGGCGGTTACCTTGAAGATATCATTACTTGGCTTAAAAGTCTTCAAGGCGTCACCAATGGCACCTCCTTCCATACTCCTCACCTCCTTTAAGATTTCACCTCGGAAGGCGATCAGCTAGGCGGCCCCATTCACCCTCACTTCGGCCGCTTCTTTTTGTGACCGAGTAAGCTCTTTCTTCGCTAGGAAAAGTTCCTCTTCCACTTGATGATGATTTCCTTCCATCTGGCGAAGGTCTTCTTTCGCCGTCTCAAACTGCCCCCTCAATGTCCTAGCCTCTTCCTTGGAGGCCTCGAGGGCATAGCGCATACTTCGCTCCCTCCCATTGGCGGCCTATAGTTCAGCATTGGATGTCCTGAGCTCAGCCTCTTTCCTCCGGAGCTCGGCCTCCAGTTCAGTGTTCAACCTCCGGAGCTTTGCCTCTTTTCGCTGGAACTCTGCATCCTTTTGCTAACCTTGGCTATTCAACTCCTCTTTTGTAGTTGCTAAGCTCAAGGTCAGCTCAGCGATTTTCTTATTCAGTTCCGCCTCCCTTCTCTCGGATGCTTCACGCAGCCCCTGAATTTTGCTTGTATCTTTACTAGTTAGAATGGCATCGGTATGGAAGAGTTCCAGCATCTGCCACAAAATATCATTAGCATCATATCGGTGTTGCCTATACTAAGTATTCAGACTAATGTCTCATTTGCAGGCCGTGGCTATAACCGAGAGCTACTCTCTCTGTACGATCCATGGCCGCGAACCTCTATCTATCGGCAGCCATCCCCACGGACTTGACAATATCCTGCGACAAACAAAGGTTTGTCATACTGGGGTTAGGACCGTACTCCACTGCAAAATGTTCGAAGGTACCGATGGATCTGGGGGAGCCTTCCGATCTCGTAGTTCCCTCAGATCTCGCAAAGAAGTCACCCCTCTGGTGTTTGTCAGTATGATGTGGCCCCCCTACCTCAGCTACAGACGCTGGGTCTTCATGAATGACAATGGCCCTCTCGGGTACTGACGATGAACCCCCATGACTGAAAGTGGCTTGCTCAGGTACAAAGGATGGCCCCTTATCGCCAATAGTGATATGCTCAGTACTTGTCTCCGCCACCGGTGGGGGCACCCTTGGTGGAGACACCCTGGTTGAGGGAACTTCTTCCCTAGAAACCTCAGGTCGGACTTTCGTCCGTTTTCTTTTTCTTTGGAGCCCCCCTTCTTCAGAAAATCAATTCTCTTTGCTTGGGCCCTTCTGGCCAGATTGCTTTCTGGCTGCCTTCTCTTCTTTCTTCTTCTCCAGCTCAGCCATCAGTTGCTAAAACGACGCCATTCCTGCAACAAGTAAAAAAATGTTATGATCAATACTATGACCGAATTTAAAACATTAGGTTCGGTAATTACCAACGCTTCGATTTAAGCGATTCCCTCGGTGATCGATCACCACTCCGGTGTACTAGTGCTCAGTAGGGCAGCCGGCATCATAGGAACCACCTGCTACCATGTTTAGGAGCCTATCTATATGCCTTTTCTCTCTTTCGCTCAGTTCACCGAGCTCTTTAGGATTTTTCGAGTGCACGTCCCTATTCCAGTTCTGGGGAACAGCACACAGGGATGGATGTGCAACCACAAAGAACTCCTTCTTCCAGCCTTTCCTCAAGTAGGAAGGCAGTGTAAACAGTTTCTTGTCTCTTTGAAGGTGGGCATGATCGAACCTCTTGTTCATCACCACCTTGTATAAACCCAAGAATTCCTTTAAGGACAGTGCGAACGGTTTTGGACAAGAAGACACTAGAAATTGCACTGATCGAATGACCTTTCACGAGTTTGGATTCAGCTGAGCGATATTCACCCCATAGTAGTTCAGTAAATCCTCCTCTAGTTTTGTCAGGGGAAACCTCAATCCTGACACTAGGTCCTCCACATAGATGATCCTTCCGTCTGCTTCAAGAGGATTTTGGTCAGCATTGCTACCCTTTTCAGGTAGATAACAGGTGAAATCCTTAGGAATATCATATATAAAGGCTATCTCCCTGATTCTTGCTTCGCTCAGTTCACATCTGATGCAGTTAACGGCTAAAGCTTCAGGGGCCACCTTCCTTTTTGTTGCAGCATGCTCAGCTACTTTCTTTCCTGCTGTTTTTCCCTGGGGATCGGTAGTCCCAGGAGCCTGTTTCTTTGTAACACCCTTGCTCGAGGTCAGTATGGCCGAGTAAGTATCGCTCTTCTTTTGGTAATGACAATCTGGCCCTTCCTTCTTCGTATCTGAGCACTCTCCTCAGACTCTTCAGACTCATCCCTTAGTTGGTAGGGTTTACCAACCCTTTCGATTTGCGGTCGGGAATCAGATTTTACACGACCTTTGACCATATCAGATACAGAATGGCCGGATTCCTCACCAGAAAACTGGGCAACAGATTCTACAGACGGATTTTGGGAATCGCTCTGATCACTCATTTTCTCTCAATTCTAAACAAATAAGAAAGGAAAAGAATACAAATAGAATAAAGTTCTACCTGATTTGTGGGGCGAGTATGAGTATGCTACGCCGAAAATAAAAAATTGCGAGAAAGGAAACCGGAGTTGCAGAGCCCTTGAGAACGATAATGGCGAGTAAAAATTTCGAAACAAAGGAGCAGCTGATATTTATAAAAGAAATGATACGATGGTTATAGAAGTGAAGGGTCGTTCATTATGACGGTTTCAGAACCGAGACGACGTCTCACCTAAAACAGGACACGTGTCGTGCAGTGGTCTTTGGGCGGGAAAAAAGCCGCCGCCTAAAAAGTTAAATAGTAACCGCCTGAAAGAAGTTTGGATGTGCCCTAGTGGGCTAGGAGACTCGAAGCCCAACAAGACAGCTGTTCAAAAAGTACTGAACGTCAGATCAAGCATACCGAGCGTTGCATGATGTAAGATCAGTACACATAATGATTACCCTCAGTCTTTAACTAAGGGACTTAGGGGGGACATGTGATAATATAGCCCCTATAGGGATCAAGGTTAGTGGAACCTTGTGGCTAGACCCCCATCATTTGGGCCCAACAAAGGCCCAGAACCGATCTGAACCCAGCCCATTAGTCGGAGTCTGGAGATCAGCATTAGATGACTAACCCCCCAGGCAGTCTGATCGGTACTTAGGGCTTAGGTCGGTATCGATCTGTCACTCGAGATCTATCCCCGTCAAGCCTTTTCTAATCACCTTTATGGTATAGATAAACAGACACGGGACCCATACCCTGACAGGGACAGTCAGACAAATAACCCGTACTTTGATAAAGCATAGGCCTTTAAATATATATATTACAGTCATCATTACGGAAAGTGGATATTCACTGTCATCATTACAGGTGAGTTGTCATTACAGAGGTTTCACGTGTGAGGTGCTCTTAAACCCCTTACCATAAATACCCCAAGAATCTATTATTGAAGGGGGGCATTATTATTATCTTCCTTCATTCTTAGTCTCCATATACTGACTGATCCCTGGACTGACTTAGGCATCGGAGTGTTTGTTACGGCAGCACCCTTGCTCTCTCCTTTTGTTTTCAGGATCACATCAACTAAACATAGCCATCAGCTCCTTCAAAGTGAACCACAGCTCATATAGTTTCCCTCATTGGACTCCGGAAACATCAATAAGTTTTTTGATGGCCTCGTTTCGTTCAGTAGTTTGGATTTTACAGACTGAAATGAAGCCAATAAGTTGGAGGTATGACAGGAGGCGCGGCGGCCAGTGGATGAGGTTATATATGAGACAGTGGGGTGGGTAAGCGCTAGGGTGGCACAGCGTGATGAGAGAGAGATTAGGGATTAGAGTTGGGTTTGTTCTATTTCTGTATAAATGAATAGGTAGTGAGGCGAAAAAAAAGTAAAGCGAAAAAAGTAAAGCGATATCGTTTTCTTATCCAGTTTATTCGGCCGAAAAGTTTGTTAGTCGATTATTAGACATTACCTACTAATACATTTCGAAAATAAAAATTTTGTTAGACATTGTCTACTAATACATTTGATAAACATTTAAATGAATATGAGATGAGTAGATACATAATTTTATTTTAATTGATGTGGCAATTAAATTAGAGACATAAATATTATTGATGCTCATGCTCTAATGGGTATATACTCTAATAATCATTTTGTTTGTGTTTACTTAATCATGATCACATAACAATTATTATTACATGCTATGCCAAAATTATAACAATTATTCTATCGCGTTTTTCATGCAAGATCAAAGATGAATATGCAACCTTTGCAATTATAAATAGGTCTAGCAGTTTCCCAAA
>CATIWJ010045964.1:0-15676 GCA_949640765.1 Croton laevigatus | reverse complement strand
GTGGTATGTCATACGCTAGTTTCATGTTGTAGATACACCCAAATTAGAGCAATGAACACAATAGATTCTATGCCAACCCTTTTCAGTTAGAGTCCACCCAACCCAAAACCCAACCTACCACTCCTCCCTTGATACCTATGTGCTCATCAATACCCACCCTCGAGATATCGATCATCAAAGGAATATTAGCATGGACAATCTTCTACTATGTCACCAAGATCATAAACAATGCTTCTCTGCGGAAGAATACATAAGACAATCAAAGTAAAATTCACTATAGACAACTCTGTTCACCAGTGGGACCAGGTATTCCAAGTGTAACCACCATGGCTCTTCTATTCTCCTTTTATGCTAAAATGACATGACACACACAAGCACGAATTCCCTATTATAAACGATAAATCAATATTTCAAAAAGAATTGTGCCATGAGGATTTAATTAGTCAAGAGAGCTTTCATCAAAAAAAAAAAAGTCGAGCACTATTATTTTGTGCAATTTGGTCTCATATAGTATTGTACCACAATATCTTAAAAATCAAGAATAAACAAATAACCGTACGGCTCAATCATGGCTTCCGCCACGACCTATTTGTATAAAATTCTTAAGAAAACATACATGTCGTTGCAAGTGCTGGCTTGTTGTTAATGGCATAGGATGGTTGCGGGTTCGAATTGTCATATTTTTGTCACCAGTAGCAAGCCTAAGAATTGCAGCATTCATTATGTTGATATAGGTTGGAGCTGCATGCTGGCAAGAACTATTATGCAGAACAGTATATCCCAAACTTCCATCATCATTCTGATCATCCATTACAATTGCTCCATATCTGCACAAGATTCCACATTAAAATGGAATGCAAAATTAGCAACACACCAACTCAACAAAGTGATGTGTATACTGATGTCTCATACAAGGCAACAAACATTTGAACAAGCACATACACATAAATTTGTATGTATAAAGTTTCTCACATAAATATGGAAAGTAAAGCCCAAAGGTGGCAAGGAAACAACACTTCAACAACATTATTAAGGCAACGTGATGATAATAAGATTGAAAATTGTTGGAACTAGGCCTTAGAACTGGGCCTAAATCACATGAAAACCCGAGTTGACAGGTGATGATTGCCCAGCCTTATAAATACTAGATCCTCCTCACTCCTATCTGATGTGAGATTCCAACAAAAATAATTGAAGGCACAAGGGCTTCCAAAGCTTAAACACAAAACTAATAGAATGTTAAAATGACTTCATTAATAAAAAAAATTATCATCATGACAAAGCAGAGGCTTATAAAAGGCATGTTGAGGTGCCAGCCCCTGAGCCTTAAGGTGTGCATCATCAATAACTACATAAAAAACACAAGGACGGACAGATAAGGACTGAATACATTTATATGAAAGTAAAAGTAAGAACAAGAAAAAGTTCAAAAGCTTGGAGATTGAGATGGTTTCAAAATGTGCATTTTAGACTAAAATGGGCCACAACAAAGTCATAGAAAATAACTATGTGAAGGGTAGGATAAAGGAAAAAATTCTAAACATGCAGCAATAAATCGAGTGGAGTGAAGAACATGAACTATATAGCTGACTTCAAAAGTTTGGGATTTAGCTATAAAATTAAGCTAAATGGTAATAGCACAAATGACAGTTTATGTAAAACTAAGGGGAAAGGGACAAAATGATCACACAAATTTCTCACTTCTCCTAGTGTTATTATTTCTCTTCTGTCTACATCTTTGCTTTCTCTTCTAATAATCCAAAAAAGGAAGCAAATAATGAACTATTTTTCAACACCATTGTTTGGGACTCAAAACATATCCACACAAAAAAAAAAAGACAACAAAAAGCCAAAAAAAAAAAATCAAATATTGACATCATTATAACTCAGAGATAGCCCCTTTTTCAAATAATAACATCAGTTAAATTTGTTCGCATGATAACGTCAATGATAAGGTGTTGTATATCAAATTGTTGAAAGAGCTCAATTAGAGTTTCTCTACATATTTCCATTAGATATTGTTGATGCCGACAGACCCGCACAAATGTGGGCTTATAAGAGATAAGTATTGTAACTCATCTAGCACAATGGGCTTTTAAGGGTTTAGCATTGGAACTCATCTTGCACCAAACCAATTGGCATGCACTAAAGAGCAACTAGACTAAGCAGCTCACACAACCCACTATCAACAAACAACAGGCAAGTTGACACTTGCCAAAACACGGACTAACCAACTAGGCTCACTAGGGCCAATATAAATAGGCTAGCTCCATTCAATTGGGGCTCCAACACGGATTCCAGGATCTAACCCATCTAGGCATAAAGCTCTGCTACCATGTTGAAGTCCATGTACCCACACCAATGTGAGCTTATAAGGGGTGGGTATTGAAACCCATCTTGTACGAAACCAATTGGCCTGTCCTAAGTGCAATGCTCATTCCAATATAAGCCCCTGATGTATTTTATTATTATCCCAATGTGGGATTTACCCCGAACAGATACCAAAAATTTTCAAAATGTAGCAAGTTATTTTTAAGTAACCAATCAAAAAGAACGATTGTAGTTTTGGTAGTTAAACAGGCATGCACTATACTTAAAAGATTAAATGCACTAAAAATTTAATGCCATTAACAAAATAATAAAAACTAAAAAAAGAAAAAAGAGAATGCACAATAAGTATAATGTCCAAAACAACCAGACACAACCACCATTCCAAGATTCCAAGCAATGTGTAGCATCACAAGAGTAAATACACTACCTACAGACAAGCTTCACTAGAAGAGATGACATAAGAAACAGAGTTGCTGTAATATCCACACGAAGTTCAAAGGATGCAGAGTGTTGAGAAAAGTGAACTTTCAGCTTTCCTGGGAACATACCTTGACTGATAGGATTCATTGAAGCTAGACATTAAAAATTCACTCATTGAAAGTAGAACTGGTCCCAACGTTGGCCCTGCTGCTTTGATAGCATTAGATAATGCCCTCTCCGGTTCAGGGAATTTATATGCACTCTCCTTAAAGGTTTGGATCCAGCCTTCTTCAATATATTTTGTAACCTGCATGTTAATAAGTTTAAAGATCTGAAGCTCTCGAAATGAAGCGATAGCCAAGACCGGGTAAAAGCAATAATTTAACAACACAATTAAAAAAAATAGAGGAAGATAAATACGATTAACAGACCTCCCTCGCAATAGGCTTTGATAGATCAAAAGGAATTGGACCACCCCCACCATCTCCATTTAAAAGAGGATTAAAATGTGAAGTTGTCAAGGTAAGGGATTGCTGATCAGGATGTGGCTTAAGCTCAAGAAAAACAAGACCAAAAAGCAAGAATAGAGCAGGAATTAAAAGCTGAAAAACAATTGTTTTCTTGTCTCTCCGAGCAGATATAGCCCTCTTTATAAATAAAGCCTTAATATGTTGACAAAATGTTGACCTTGAAATGATATCACAGCAACAGCACTGCATGCCTAAGAACTTGATGAAACTTAAAACTGTAGCTAACATCAAACCACAGGTCTTCCCCACTATGGAAGATATGATACCAAAAATATGTCTATAATTTCCCAAGATTTTAGAATCAGGAACTTTTTTGGGAGAATGACTTTGAGAAACTGTAGGAACCACAGAATTTGGTGTGTTGTTTCTCTGCATAACGCTGTCAATCTCATCATATTGACATCCTGCAACTCTCAAAAATACCTCCTCCAGAGTTGTGACTGAGATGCCATAGCTTTCAATGCCAAAACTTTTGTCCTCATTATCACTTGTTCCTGAGATAGAGACTGACACCCCCATGCGACTTTCAATCTCCCGGAACATACTCTCAAAGGATGGGGAGGATGCCAAAGGAAGCTTAAACGTAATCTCTGTTCCAACCTGGATTCACATACAACAGTTAAAAGGATGATCAACAGTGCAAAATAGATGAGTTCATGTCATGCCAATGTCCTCCACCATGTGACAACATATTCAGATAATAACATAACAGAAGAATCATTAAATGACTTTGGAACTCCAACATGCTCTTGTCTGCACAAATAATGATTAAAAAAGTTCAAAATAAAGATGGAATGTAAATGAGGAGCCCTTCTCCATGTACCTATGAAATGTGTTTGGCATTGCCTTCAACGAAAAAAAATTATATAGGCCTCGCAAGTGCAAGCAAGATGCCGAATTGAGATGCAAAGATTTAGATGAATACCTCACTGACACATGTTGCTGATGGTATATGACGGTACACAATATCAGCAGCTATAGAGGCAGTAGGTGCAGACTGAAACAAAATAATTTTAAAAAACAAGGTCATTCCTAGTGATATACAAAAGAGAAGACACAAAGATGTACAGCTATCAAATAAGACTAACCTTAGCTATAGTAAGAGTATAACCAACCCCATACTGATGCTTCAAGAATAGGGAGCTGTAAAAAACAGGAACCCAAATAAGATTCACGACATGTTAATTAGATTGTAAGAGACTGACCATTCCACACCTGTCATTTTTTCAGATTCAGAAAATTGAACACAAGTTCAAAACTACAAATCTAGTTTTTTAAAAATATAATTCAAAACAAGATGCACAACTTCCCAGTAACTGCAACATAGTTTGCAGTATGCCAAAAAAAGGGAAGAAAAATTTTTCCATTTATCAACCCCTCCCAACATAGGCGGTAGGTTAGCCAATAACTTAAACAAAATTTTACACACAGTCGCATTTCTCGAAGCCTGCGTTTAATTAAATCATTTGCATGATCAATATGATGCTTGCTTACATGACAGACGTGCTTAATTAAAGCTCCCCTAATATGTTGAAAAAGCGAAAAGGAATGAGCAATAATCAAAAGAATGCAACTTCTAATATCAAAAAAAGGGGAAAAAATTATGGGAAAGAAATTGTACCTGAAAAGACTGTTTAACTTCAATGCAGCACATGAAGTCACAAACAGTCATCTAAAAAACTTTACTTAGTAGGCAATGAGGTGTCCTAAATATATTAACCTAACCTTCAAATCAGAATTCTGACATGAAATATACAGGTCATATATGCAAACCATATCTACTGATGCTGAAAAGCAGGGCAAACAGGAAAACTTCCAAAATGTTTTTTCACCACCAACATTGTTCATAAATTAGTAATCATATCTAATTAATTTTCACGTAATCGTACATACTGTCATTCTCTAACCAGATATTTGATCTCCTTCCAGAAAATTTCAGATAACTTCCACAATCAAGATCTCTTATTGAATGACAGAATAAGATATCAGTTTAAAAGACCTAACCTTCCACAGCACTTCAGAGAACCATTAGCCATGATAGCTATCCGGTCTCCTAGTTCATCAGCTTCATCCATTGAGTGGGTAGTTAGTAATATTATTCTTCCTTTCTTTATCTTTTTGATTAATTGCCATGTCAAGCGCATTGAATATGGATCCATTCCACTAGTGGGCTCATCCAGAATTATAACCTGTGATAGATAGTTAAAAATAAGTAACACAAATTTCAGTGAACAATAAGATGCCTTAAAATTTGTCTCACCTTGCTATTGCCAATAAGAGCAATTCCGAGTGATAATTTCCTCTTCATACCACCAGAAAGGGCCTTCACAACAGTGTTGACTTTATCAGCCAAACCCACCTGAGAATAAATATCCTTAATTTCTTAAAATAACAGCAAAGTAAAAAGAATAAAAAAAAAATGAGGAAGGGAAGGAAGTAATATCAAATGTGTCAAAGAATTGTCAACCGAAGGAGGAGAAGGAGAACAGAGGATGATGATGATGGTATAGTAAATTGACCACAAAAGAAAAAGAAATAGACAAGATCTATCAATTAATAGAATCAAAGGGGCTGCATAATGCTTTAATGCTAAACACAACAGTCAAAATTTCATGCTGTTATTGACCATTTTATAACATCAACAACCATCATCGGGAGAAATAAAGGATAGAATCTTGTTCAGACATGGTCAGCAACCATTTGTCTTTATCTGTTTCCAAATTTTCAGACATCTTTTTCAAACTTTCTTCAACCTATATCACTTCAAAACTTATATTACACAGTTTCACTTAAAGGAGAACATCAAGAGCACGGTATTTAGAAACCAAAACTCTTAAATTCAACCACAAGAATTTACTGTTCTGGAAAAAGGACATTCTCTGTTTGTGATCCCTATTTACTTATAATGATGCACAAAATATTGGATTCAGAATCTTAAAACTTATTTATGTTTCATTAGTTACACATGTAAATAATATAAGTCAATACCATATATATACATAGGTAAGGATTACATAATGTCAGGCCACTGCCATCACATAAATACCACAATCACCACCTCCATTACAGATAACCACAATTTAAATATTAAATATATGAGGCTGTCAACACAAATTAAAGGAAGTTGAAAGAACCTCCCCCCGTCCCCACAATGCCAATAGTGTCATGAATGATGGATGCAATAAAACTGTGGTAGAAGTTCATATTACATATTTCTTCAGTAGAATCAGCTGAAAGCATATTGAAGACGTCGATAGACGCATCCAAGCATGTTACACTATATTGTTCTCAATGATTTGAATGAAGGTTTTAAAACTCCTAAAAGCTTGCAGACTAAACAAACCTAACCAGCCAATGTCATCAAAGTTGTAAACGCATTTCATAAGCACAGTTCAAACGGGCAAAATGAATTCCAGGTTCAAAATTTAATAATATATGCAATATCAAATTACATAGAGAGAAACTCACTTCATCAATCATATCTGTTACAACAGTCTCCAAATGATCTTCCTTCACACCCTTAAGCACAGCAAACATTTCCAAATGCTCTCTCACCTATATACAATAATCAACATTAGCTTAATGCAAACATGCAATACATGCGATCATACATCCCAAATTTATTCTTGTGAGACATTGGCTTTTAAACCACTATTGCTCAACATTTTGAAGAACAAAGCATAATTTGTACGGCTAGACTGAAGTCAGAAAAATAGGCATCATGTCTCACTTACAGTCAGTTCAGGAAACAGAATATCATGTTGAGGGCACACACCCAGTCCCTTCCGTATCTCATCCTACAGAAACATAACATAAATGAGTAGATAATAAACAAATAAAATTCTAAAAACCACGAACTCTAAATGTCAATGAATTAGGTAAAAAAATGCTTAAAAGCTCACATATTTACATCATAAGCTCCAAAAATATTAAACCCTGACACAGGGAAGGGGAAGCATAGGAAATAAAGAAAGTTTTCAACCTAAAAAATTTCATTTAACACGAACTCAATGCCTCAACAAAAAAATTTCCTTCAGAATTGAATATAAACAAGAAGCATATATATACGAACTGAAATACATCAACAAACCATATGAAATTTTAAGGCACCCCTAGCAGAGTCAAAATGGATTCGACCATTAAAACACCCATTCAAACAATAAAGGAGCATCAACAGCTACAGGCCTTAAAAACATTTATAGACATGCATTTTGGATATTAGCAAAATGGGCAAAAGCTAAAAAAGAAGGATAAAAGTTCCATTAAGAAATAACCATGTCAGTCAGTATATTCTTTCCAAAGACCAAAGCATCCCCTGAAGTGGGAGGAATAAGACCAACAAGCATTGAAATAGTTGTGCTTTTTCCCGCTCCATTATGTCCTTGAACACAATAATATTATGTCAGTACTTACTAATTAGTACACCAACATAAATTTCTTTAAAAAGGAATAAGCAAACTTTTTGCAAGTATTCATGTTGGAAACTACAATACAAAACATAAAACCTGAATGGATACAAATAAGCATAAACTGATAAGCATAGAAAAAGCCAAAGCTTCCTGTTATTAACTTTTCCAATTTACTAAAAGTAGAATTGAACATAAGAAATACTATTGAAATATAAGAGATTTTAAGGAAACCCAAGAATTGTTATAACTGGTAATGGGCACGTTTCTTGACAATCTAAGCTACATTTGGGAAGTTTGAACAAAGATGTTACTGCAAGTATCCTTGGAAGAGAATGAGAAGAAGAATATAAATAATATGACCACTGAACAAAAATCTATTAATTAATGAGGACCCAACGTCAGAAAGAAAAGACACTTAAAATTCATGAATTTTGTTTGATCAAACATTGGTTATCAACAGACTCATGAAAGCATTTAGACCTCATTAAAATTTTCAATATGATAACGATAGTGTTGTTGCACAATTGGATTATAAAGTGTGCCAGAACTTTAAAAAAAAAAAAGCAAAAGACATTGAATTGTAATTTAGCATACATTTAAAATTGAACATATAAGAATGCAATCTAAAGTCAGACATAACTCTCTGGACATAATTGCTTGATGACGTTATATTTCAAAGGTGGAAACTGGAAAATTAAAAAAAAAATTAATATTTAAATTAAATATGTTGTTAAAAGGAAAAGAACAAAAATTTCATATTCAAATGTGTCCTTTAGCCATTTATAAATGTAAAAAGTAATTCAGAGTAAATATAATTCCAGAAGAATGCAAGCAAGTAAGGTTTTATGCAGAGGAACAGAGAGTTAAAAGGATTCTTAAAGGAAAAACAAATAAGAATTTATTAGTGAAGGATTTTTAAAGAGAAAATTCAAAGCGGAAAAAAGGGTTAGTCACGACACAGATCTTAATTCTAGTCTAATGATTCTGACCACCTCCAACATTCCAGGTCTCTACAAAACATGCCTCTTCCCCCAATAATGGACGAGACAGTCAGCCATAGATCATCAGATCAAAACAACATACTGGAGGATCCACATTGACCACCAAAACAATAAAGCTGTTAATCAACAGAAGCAAATAACAATACCCCAAAAAACCATAAGAAAAAAAAAATTAAGCCAAAGTATCAAATCCCTTCTTATCCGAAACCCAATAAATGATGTATAATATGTTAATATGTAAAAAATTAAAGACAAAATATCAAAAATCCCTTAATAACTGCAACCCAATAAATACTTTATCTTATGTAACTATGTATACAAGTAAATATTCTTTTAACTCTTTTCATTTTTAACTTAAACTTCCTAATTTTAAATTTTAAATAACCTTTCAATACACTATAAAGGTTAGGGAGTAACATAATAATGAGAACAAAGAAATACTAGTGATCATCAAAACAAAATTTCGCAAAATAATTTACAAATGACTCTAATTTTATTGAAGAAACTTAATTTAAGTTTGGTTCATTAAAATAAATGAAATTCTTGGCTCAATAGAAACAGTCAGAACCGGTAAAACGAGTTAAACAACATGATATGATGTGAATCTTGTGTGAGATTAAGTTAAAGCTAAACAGGGAGTTTTGGGACTTTAGTAAAACAGTGTGTATTTGGTTGTTGTTAGTAGATATCAAAGGATATTGTTAAATAGATACTTGCTGTATTGTTGTCGACATCACCTAAGTCTGTTAGCTGATATTTTCTAAAAAGTTACAAATGTTTCTGTTATAACTTAGAATGGGCAGGAAATCTAGATTGGAAGCATAAAGGCAGTTAACTAAAAAACAGAGTTAATCTCCCTCTCCCTCACTCTCCCTCCCTATTCTGTTCAGAGCCTACCACCAAATCAGTTCAGAAAGTATTTCATGTCCAGCTCACCAAGCCACCATTGACCATCATCCCTACCGGTCATAGAACAGTTCAGACATATTTTAGAATCTTAAATTCAATAAAATAGATTCTTTCCAGTCCTATTGCATTAATAAAAGATTACCAATATGTAACTACAAAGCTCCAATTGGAAGCAAATATACCATTGACTGAGAAGGAAATTAGATGGTGCAAAATCTTTGATCTTAGCCCGTGTAATCCAAAGATCAGGATGAGAACCCAAACATGAAATAAAAATAAAGCTGAAGAAAGAAAGTGCAGGACTTACCTAGAAGCGCAAGAGTCTGATTTTCATATAAAGTAAGCTGCAAAGAATTAACAGCAGCACAGCTCCCCGTTTTAGTAGCATACACCTTATGCAGATTTCTAATTTGGATGCATCTACATATCAGAATAAATAAATAAATAAATAAAGGAAAACTTATTAACACATAAGATAAACCTAAAACTTTAGAACAAATACCTGTTATCAAGTTCTTGTTGCTTCATATCCAAGCTTATTGCCTCAGTAGCAGGTTCAACAGTATCATTTCCCTTGGCAAGCTTACCATTAACTTCCAGATTGGGAACAATTTCTTTCTTTCTCCAGAAGCAGTTCTTAAATATGAAGTTCCACGGGTGCCGAACTCCATTTTCTCTGGGAAGGACCTGATTGTATTGACAAAGATCAGTAAGTCTTGCAAAACACGAACTGCATAGAAAAGGCCAACGAAATAAATCGAATCCTGGGTGCTTCTTTTCTAGAAAAATTTCCCATATTTTTCATTAGTGGATAACTATAAATTATGAAAAAAACTTGTACCTCATGATAGCTGCTTCACATATAGTGATTACTTACAAATAGCACCGCAATTTGTCCCATTTAAGATGGGAAATGTTAACCTCAGTATAACAGTATGTTTGCTGCACAAGGATTTCATAGTTGTGAGTCCTGAACAGGACCAACTATAAAGAGACCAATTGCACAGCAAGAAGTTTGGTCCCATGATTTAGAACATGAACTCAAGGGTTTTTAAATAACAGAAACAGAAACCATAAGAAGAATGGAAAAGAATGGTTTAAATCATACTTGCCACTGTCAATGGGTTTTAATTGATAAAATTTCAGCTTTATGTACCAGTGATTCCAGCATTACTAAATAAAAGATACTTGTTTCACGTTCTACAACAATAACAACTAGGCCTTGGTCACAAACTTGTTTGAGGTTCTAACCTGCCAAATTTGGACCTCATGAAAGTTATGACGCAGAACAAAATGAAAGAGAAGACGACAACTTAGTAGTTCTGTCGTATCCAAGTTATAGCATCAACCAAATAGCAGTCATTCTACACATGACGATATAAGATCTCCTAGTAGATGCAAACAGTTTGGTTTGAATAGTAAATAGAAGGGGGGAAACGTATTTATCACCGTCAAAAACACGCATATAATAGTTTGAGCTAACCTTAAGTCAAATAAACGTCTACACAAGAAAGAGTATAAAGAAAGAATTCAAGAGATATACCTTGTCAAGGTACAGACCAACAGCACAATATAGCAGAACGTCAAGCCACATCATCAAGAGACAGATCAAAAAGTTTACACCAGATGATTCCTACAAGAATGTGAAACTAGGTTGTTAAAAGGAATACTGGAGTATTATGGGCAAGGAGAGAATAAAAGCAGAAGAAAATCAAAAACCACAAGTATAGCACATACTCGCCATATGTTACTCCAACGAAGCCCAACATGACCACGCTCGTAATCAGCAAAGTTCACTGATCCTAAAGCAAAAGCCGTAGGTGAAAGAAGAGAAGCAAGGACCTTCCATACCCTGTATGAACAAAATGTTGGATAAAGTTCATCTTCAATCCAAATATGAGAAATCACGACAAGACTATAAAAGAATTTAGCATGAGTACTCACATTGGTACACCTGGGTCATTGACAGTATAATAGGGAAAGAAGGCCCCAAGAAAAGTAAGGGTTCCAACTGCAACAGCTGTTTTTGCTCGAGTGAAGAATGTAGAGATAAAAAATGATAGTGTGATAGCACTGAGTCCAAAGGAGAAAAAATACATAAACACCAGTGACTTATCGCTATACTTGAAAAGGTTATTCATGGTGCAAGCTGTAATAATCCCAGATGAAATTGCAAACTGCAGGAGATTCAACCAGATATGAAAAACAGATTATTCTCAAAAAGAAAAATGAGAAGTAAATCAACAAGAAGATAAAAAAGACAGTTAATTTGATCAAAACCCATCACCAACTTTTTGGCACAGTGAATTACAGGTGAAGAAACATGGACCAACAACCATTGAAATGGAGCACCTAAATTGGCTGATTAGTCCCTGTTAAATTACTAAAATTCCTCCAGAAATTTGCCATAATATGCAATTTCCGATTCTGATCTGACTTGTTCACTTTCGTGTACTAGACCAGAATATAATCTCAAGCGGGATTTAGTGATTCACTTTCCTTTTCAAGGAAGTGCATGTGATATCGGTTTTAGGAGAGAAACAGACAGAAATATTCTTAAGCATCCCAAGCTGAAAGTGAACATAATGAAGTGACAGTCATCTTATCTTCATTCAGTTCATTGTACTGTCAGATAGGTATTCAAATCTCTTGAATCAAGAAACACCAGAAATCAATCACATTTCAAGGTTATGACTCTAAAAAGTTAATGACTGTAGTAGCTAATTTAATTGTAATATAAACCAGAACCACTACTACAGCATCAATAGCTCCACCAATATAGCCATGCTACAAGTGACTCCATCAATACCGTCACCTCTCATGCTATATCATCACCTTGTCAACCACTATGAAAAATGCATAACAGCACCACCATCAATGCATAAAGCTAACTTTCTGCATAAATTTGATGGTCAAGCCAATCCAAATTTCAGTCACATTCAAAAATTAAATAAAATAGCATACCAATGTCCTCTAACAATTTCATCTTGGTAGGTAAAATTTTCCAGGTTTGAAGTTAGCACCACCAAAGAGTCGTTGACAAAGGAAACTTAGGAAAGCCAAGAATATCCCAACCTTTCAACTCAAACACCAAACATGCAAAACGCATGTGCACATGCATATGCACACAAAAGCTTGTATATACAGTGCAGGCGTCATAAACATAAAGTTCCATTCGTATGTATTCAATAATTAAAAAAAGTCTCATCCTCCAAAAATCCCTTTTGAGAAACATAGCAATATTGATCATTTGATCTGAAGACAAATGGAAGATTCACCTGCAAAGCATATGCAATAAACCAAGAGAGATGAAATATGCCATCTTTCAAACCCATCATGTAGAGACCCTCTCTTATCTTCTGTTCCTGCAATATCAATAACTTGGGATGAGAAACTTTAAGAACAGAAACAGAAGATAATGCAATATATGATTTAAAACCAAACAAGGGGAAATAACTCGCAAGCAGATACAAGAAAGTGGACATATGCAGCATCGAGGTTTATGCCAACAATCAGTCATTACCAAACCTTCTCGAACACAGAATAGCTGATAAGGCGTGAGATTGGGTAGAGAAATCCCAACAGATACCTGCTTAGAGGTAAGCACATCAAAAGAAATTGTCACCATCAATGAGGAGAAATAGAAGTAGCAAGTACAGTAAAGAGAAAGCAGAAACATTTGAGGAGGAAACAAACACATACAGCACTCCCATGACAGTCTTAATGATGGACTGGAACTCATCATCAGTGTATTCACGGGTTGGAAAGGGGGCAATTCTAATTTTTGAAGGGCTAAATTGCTTCCAAGGCAATTCAAATACGGAAGCAGTGCTAGGTGAATCAGAAGATGGAAGCTTTATATATTCACTTGCAGTCTTAGTCTGGGTTTGCTGAGCAGAAAATATTATGAATGAATCCATTACCTGCTGGAGCTGCAGAAAGTAAAGAAATGCAGGTTACATTAAACTCAATAGTTAATTCTCATTTACACAGGACTGCATTGAAAATATACAAATTGGAGAGTTTGCAAATTAGTTACAAATAAATTTGGTCTTGGTCATTAATTATAATGAGAGAAGTTTGACCAGTAATGCAATCATGAAAGATCAAATCAGATGTTTCAAACTAGTTGATGAACCCCCAAAATTTAGCAGTTGTCTTATGATCTATAACAAGAAAATTGAGGATCCAGATTCAAGAGCAATATAACAATCCAACATGCACATGATGCTCTCCCATATGTGAGCAGAAAATTCTTTATCAGCCAACTAAAAATACCAATTAAATATGAAAAAAAGGAAACAGAAATGTTGTGGAAAAATATAGGCAACCATACAGTGAAAAATCCACTGAAGCTGTACTGCATTGTTGGTATAGGACTAACACCCAATTCCAAGTCATTTAGGTAAGGTCCATTGACATCCATGATGGTTTTAACATCAGGGAACCCCGAGAATGCCCACGTGTGATTAAGACGTATGCTATAATCAAATAATTGAGGTCCTTGATCATGAAATACAACAGCTCCTTTGATTTTTGGATTTGAACAATTCCTAAACAAAAAGGAAAGAAAATATTAAGTTTAACAATATTTTTATCAAAAATCAGTGCCACCAGTTCTTATGGAATTGAATGGATTATAGTATCAGTAAAGAAAGACAAATTCCTCCATATGCAATGACATGAATGAAAAACGCCATGCAATAGCATAATTACTCTACAAAAACCGTACACTTGAGTCATTCTAGAAAATAAATGTTACACAGCAGATTACAAGAAAATGAAAGAGATTGTAACCAATGCAACATTAGGGCTCACATATGGTAAAACACATCCAAAGCATGCATCAGTGTAGTACTGAGAAGAAACTTTAGTACAATAAAATAGAACAAAGATGAAACGAAGCAAAAGTAACAAAATATAACCTTACAACCATTGATGGACAAGAACATCAAAAAGAATAAGTTTAGACAACATCTTGGATGTATTAAAGAGATTACAGAAAACATTTTAGTCATTCTTGGGACATATTTATATTATGGATCTGTTATGGAGAAATTTGGCACAACTGATTTACAAAGCTAACAATTGACTCTTACTATGTCCAGTTTGAAAATAAGTAAATACACATACGCATCTATGGATACACACCTATTATGAAGTATAATAATTACACTCATAATGATTATTTGACATTCTAAAAACAAACATCACTAGAATTTCATGATCATCCATGAGCCACCAGTTATCAACTATTATTAAATGCTCCGAGCTACGAACTAGCACCAGCAATCAAACTAAATGAGCCTCAAATAAATTACTCCAATAAATTATCCTCACGAGCCATCATAAGCTTCTGGGTAGTTCTCCTTTGAATTTATATTTTATGTTTCAAAGGTTGCTAAAGATGTTTTTAAAGTATTAATTTATCTTTTTTTTTTATTATTCTATTTTAAGTCAATAATAAAATCAACGCTAAAATTTCTATATTTTCAACTATTTTCGACCAAGCGAACCCAAATTTCTATTACACCGTACCACGTCCCCAAAATGCGAATCAGCTAAACTTATCCTAGCGTACCCAATTTTTCATAACCAGTGTACCGCAGACCGGGACATACCGCGAATCCGGTAACTATGGGTAACCCCTACAATTTGTTCAACATCATCCTTTAAGCACATAAAAGAGAAAAAGTAACTCTCCATTACAGCACCGAGAATATGACTTACTTGATTCCATTGCAAGCACCATAGAGATCTGAGCGTATATAGTTTTCCAATTCAAGTTCATCTTTGTAAACTCTAGAAACTTGCTGAAAGAAAACAAATCAAATAAGTTCACAGGTCACATTAGCTATCACTTGTTAATTAAACAAAGTATTGAATTCTGGCAATAAGAAATTTCAACTAGTAATGAAACCCGAAAAAAATAAAATAAAAATGAAATCCTAGGATACAAAAGGAAGCATTATGTTCAAATAAAATTATCCACAAAAAAATCATCTTAAAAATTTTATCAATTGCCTCGAATCAAAGTTAAGGTTATGTTTTCCCAGAAAAAGCCAAAACAATCAAA
>CATIWJ010045950.1:0-23970 GCA_949640765.1 Croton laevigatus | reverse complement strand
ACGTGGATGGAAAAATGGCTGCTATCACAGCTGGGTGATTTTCAGTGATTTTTACCGGAAAATTAAACCAGTATTTGTCAATATAAGTTAATATATGTCTATATCTATCAATATAATTAAAAAATGAAAATCTGTCAATATAGATCAATATATGTCAATATCTGTGAATATAATTTAAATTAGTATTTGTCAATATAACTCAATATAAGATAGTACTACCTTCGTGTTTTTCATTTCTTTACATTTGCTTTTCACCAATACCAATAAAATCAACTTTTCACCAATACCAAAATAAAAATAATAATAAACAATTACTAACCTTCTTAAAAACTTACTTTTTCACCAATATCAATAAAAAAATAATAATAAATAATTACAAAACTTACCATAAATGAAAACGTAAGGAAATGAAAAACACACCCAAAAATAGAAACGTCAAGAACCTGAAAACACGGAGGTAGTATATATTAAAAATACTCATCAATATAATTCAATATCACTCAATATCCCAAACAATATAACTCAATATAAATCAATATTATTCAATATAAGTGACTTTTTATAAAACATGAAAAATAAGGGGTCTTTTCAAAAATATGGAAAATATGAGGGCTAAACTTAAAAAAAAACCACTTCTTCTTTAATTCACCACTTTCAACGCAACCCTAACAGACCTCCAAAATCAACCAAGCATCGCCGTTGCTGATGAAGGCTACGCTGCTTGTCAGTGGAGTCCGTCAACGGAGGAGCTGAGGTCGGACTAGTAGGAAGAAAATGCAGGAGCAATATGTCGACAAAGCAACTGGGGTCGGGTTGAGTGTTAGCTGCTAGTAGCATCAATTGACTTTGAGGGTGGCTAGCTAGGCAACGTCTTCTTGGTCCAAGACGGCGAGAATGCTTTGCACGGAGGTGTTGGTCTCTCCAACGATGATGGTGGAAGTAGTTTCCGGTGAAACTCATATGTTGTTCTCAAAATTTTGTATTTTTTTCCTTTTTTATTTTTTAAAAATAATAATAATAATAATATTATTATTATTATTATTATTATTATTATCTCATTTTCTATATTGGTGAGACTTTAGGACTTTTTGTTTTTTCAAAATAGTTGAGACTTTTGATATTTTGGGTAGATTTATGATGATTTTGTCCTTTGTCTTTTAGTGGAGGAGGAGAAAAAAAAAACAATTGTTTAATAGGTTTTATGACATGTATAGCCAAAGAAAATGGAGAGAGAAAGAGAGAAAAAACTGAAATCTGCAGACGTGTCCTTAGAGACAATAAGAGAGAGAAAACGCGTGGATAAAGGAAGAAGTTTGTCTGGGTGTCAGGTGTGCATAAAATGGGTGCATTTTTTGAGAAATGCAGCCAATATCTCCAATACATTTCGTATAAAATGGTACATAATGTCTGATATGCACTCAAAATTTATATTGAGTAGAAAAATAACTGACAAATTAATAACTGATATGCAATCCATCATTTCTTTATCTGACACACGCGCCCTATATTGCTTGCGTCAGCGTCCTTTTGGCAGAAGGTGTTTCAATAATCAACATTCTCTCTCTTCCTTTTTAAGGGCCTTTTGGGGAGAAAAATTATAAGGCAATTTTGGATGGAAGAGTGAAAGTCTCGTCAATTTAGAAACAGAGGTATTATTATTATTATTATTAGTATTATTATTATGGGGGCATAAGTGTAAATGCACAACAAAAGAGCTATTAAAAAGTGCAAAGTGTGCCATTTTATATAATTTCTCTTAATTTAATATGATTTTTTTTTCTCCTACTTTTGATCAATTTATTTTACAAAATATGAATTTAAATTTCAAAATTTCAAAAATTTATAACTTTTTAGTTCAAATAAAATCTAAATCAGTGAAAATTACCTTATAACTAAATTAAAAAAAAAAAAAAAGGTAAGTTGGAATGTCACTTATTGAAAATTACATTGTCTAAATTTCTTCATAATTTGTATCGGGTTTATTAGACATTTCCTAACTATTTAAGATAAAATTTTGAAATCAATGCGCAAATTTAGCCAACCAAAAACTTTGATTTTTCTTTATCATTTGACCAATAATTATTCAAAATTCTAATAGTGTAGGATTAGAGTAATATGTCCAATTAATCTTTTAAAATGACTTTTTGAATAGGTAAAAGCAAAGAAATTTAAATAGTGACATTGTTTATTGCCTTTAATTTTGATTTGTTTGTCTGAAAATGAGTAGTAAGTAGCTATCTATCTTATCTCCATTAGCTTAAATGCAGTGGACATGAAATTGTGGAAGTCTTTTTCATTTGAAGGAATTAGGAACACCCAAAATGGACTTGTCATTAAACTTATGCTCACTTGTTTTATTGACTTCCTTGTCCCATCATTTATGGAAGATTGCTAATTTCTTCCCTCCCTTTAATCCTCAAAATACAAAAGCTTCCTCTTTCTTTAATGATGATGCTTAAAGTTTGATTCTAGTCTTTATTAATAACGATTTTCGTGTTAATTCTGCAATGAAATTGAACTCGTTATCTTTCAAATACCTCAAAAACGTGTCGCTTGCTCAATGGAGGTTTTCTCTTTTTTGTTTTAGGAAAAAAAAAAAAGTTGAGTTCACATAACATGTAACTATTATCAATTTCAATCATATTTAATTTGTTGTTTTTTCTCTGAATTTTCCTTGTTTGTATATATACACGTAGGGCTAAAGTTTTCAGAAGCAAAGACATGATGGACTAAGGATTGTGTGTGTTATCAAGGAAATGGTAGTATATATATGATCTAAAATGATTGATATTCAAACAAAAATGAGCTCAATGTTATATGTGTGTGTGAAAATTCTAAAAGAGAATATAATAGCAAATTTTGATTTACTTGTATGAAATCCTCCACTTGAATCCCAACATCAATTCACTCTTTTTCATTATTTTTTGAGATTGAGGGTACGGAGAATTCGAACTATGTATATATATAACTGAAAATATACTTATCATTAGATTATACTTTTGCGAACCTAATATCAATGTAACTCCTTAATTTAAGGCCAATAGATCAAATCTTGGTGATGCCCTTAATGGATTTTAATTTGATAATTTAACTTAGCCTAATTTGCAGATTAAAAAAATCAATTAACTTTCACTTATAGACTTGTGTGTCTAATATAAATATGTGTAAATTTGTATTATTATATATACCAAACATAATTCCATATCCTAAAGGAGCAATCTCCATAATAAAATGAGAAATGCTATACATTGTATGAATTGAGTTATCATGAAAAAAAGTGGTCCAAAGGATTTTCTATCTCTCAAAATCTTTTCTTTTTCCAAATCTCTGCACAAACTTTTGGTAACAAAGAGAAGCATAAAAATTTCGTAAAGAAGAACAAGAAGAGATCAAAAGAAAACAGAAAGCCAAAAACAACACTAAAAGAGAGAAAGAGATGTGCATGGTTTCCAACCAACCAAAGTGCATGGACCAAATTCCTCTATACCCAGAAAAATTAAATCAAAATTTTTATTTTTTTCTCATAAAAAAGAAAGGACCACACCCACATAAAAAATTAGGTGCATCAAAGGGCCAATAATCACCTTTTTATGGGCAATAATAATGCATGAATGTGTTTGTGAAGGATAAATGGGGGCTAAGAATTTTCTGTGGCTTGAAATTTCTATCTTTCTTTATACATGACTCAGATTTGCATATTCCTTCTCTTAGTAAAGTGATGAAAACCAATGGCTAGCTAGGAAGAATGCTTGGAAACCAATCCACTTCTTATAAATCTTATTAACTACTTATAAACCCTATTAAGTTGATAAGGAAAGGATTGTGGTCTATGGTCCATGATATGGTCCTTTTGAAAACCCAAGCCTCTAAATCAAATGGTGGAATACATTTAATTTTTGTACTACAAATCCAAATTCCATATCTTAGAGCCAAGTTGGAATTTAGGCTATGTTAGGCAACTCATTTAGTGCTTTGGTCAAAACGTTACACCTATTGTTTATAACATTTGGTAACGTACGTAGAATTTTTTAAGTACTTTGGAAATGTTAAAATAGTATTTTATAATATTAATGAGATTGGTCCAAGTGATAAATGGTCTAAATTTACTTAAGCAAGTTTTGGAGTCAAGACCTCGTGTGTGTGATTATTCCCATTGGGAGAGTCAGGCGGGTCAGATTAAAATTAGGTGAGGCAAAGTTACGAAGATCGGTGGAAACTTATAATAGATTTCTGCAGTATCCAAATCTAGATTAATCGGTGCATGTGGTTAGGTGTTCCGAACCGATAAAATTCAAAAAAGAAAATTAAAAATCAAGGATATCATTTGAAAAGAAAACCATTAAAAATATAATAATGGGTTTATATATTCTTTTAAAACTACACATAAAATGTATGGAATAATACGGGCATAGGAAGATTGAAATGGAAGTCACATTTTGAAACGACAATATAATAATAATAATAATAATAATAATATACAGTTAATTTTGTAGCTTTGAGATGCCCCACTCATAGATATACAGTTAATTTTGTGGATTTGAGAAACTATTTACATGCCCCACTCTTCAGCCTATGCACGCACCTGAGTGAAAGCTATAAAGAAGTGAGGCCAAGAATTAGCTCTGTTTTGTGCGGCAAACACTTCTTTGTCCATTACTCCATGTAACTTTCAATATTCATTTCTACTCACTAAGTTCCCTCTACAATTGGTAACTTACCATCCTTAATTTATTAGGCCTTTTCAAATCCCAATTTTTTTTCAAATAGCCATTAGGAACATTTTGAGATATAATTTATTATTTATTTTTGGATAATTCCTTTCGAATCAGCTAACGTTTGAATATGGTATCAAAACCTATTTTACTTTAGCATTTACCGTCATAAATATGTTTGCTTGCAAATTAAGGCTTCAGATGATCATGCCATGTATTCTCCATTTCTATATATTAAAAAAAAGAAAAATTCCCCATGTTTGTTTAATATCCAATTTTTTAAAAATATATATAAATATATAGAGAAATCATTAATTAACTGAATAACAATATTTATTACACAGCAGAGTTTGAGTATTAAATTGGTGCTATCAGTGTGAATATCATGAATCGAATTTGAAACCTTCACATCCTATTATTTTCGTAGAATGTAGGATGATCAATTATGTTACACCCTAATTATCACTAATCGATTTATTATTATTATTATTATTATTTTTGGAAAGAGACACTAATCCATTTAATTAATTTTTCTAATTAGCACTAATTGATGTTTTATTAAACTAGCACAATAAAAATAACTAATCAGGGATGAAAAAATGTATATTTATATACACATTTAAATCAATGTATATGTATAAATAAAAAATACTAAATTTCACACTGGGTGCAAAATACTAGAAAGATAAGGTTTGGGACATTTTTGCAGCCTGTAGGTTCAAAACTTTTGTACACCTATACCACCGTATATAGGGGTGAGTGACCGAATATCCCAAATCGATGAAAAATTGAAATTGCTTAGAGTGCAACCGAAAATCGAACCAATTCTGAAAAATCGAACAGGAACCAAAAGGCATATTTCAGTTCAGTTTTAAAACTACATTTTGACATCGCCTAAAATTGCAAGGTTTGCCTTTCTTCAAGCCAAACTTTCTGCTGGGTATATCTAATGCCAAAGAAGATTTGACACACCAAAAGTGTTTATTAAACTAGCAGAAAATTTGTAAAAAGACAGGTCATACACATCATTGAACATCATTCAAGATTCACTTAGAAAATTTAATAAATTACAATCAAAAGGAAACATAAATTGGAAAGAAAAAAAAAACCCACTATTCAGAAATCAAAGGAAGAGGAGCAGATCATGCGATGCGAGAAACCATATGAACTGGAGGTCTCGTTCTAGTTCAGTTGAGCAGATTGGCAGCGCTTCTTCCTCCTTCAGAACAGATCGGCGGCGCTTCTTCCTCCTTTAGAACATATCAGAGAGATTGAAGGAGATGAAGGAGAGATGCAAAATAAGAAAAGGAAACTGGAAAATGGAACTACAAGGACAATCCATATGGCTGCCAGGTGGGAATCATATTTTAGGGCAATCCATATGGCTCATCTACTACAAGGACTTAGCCCACGGCACATGTCTTTGGGGCCGGATAGCCCCTGTTGCTAGTCGACAAATAGGCAATGGATATACGCATTGCTTCTGGCCCAGATTTTGACTTAGAGACATTCAGTCATAATCCAGCACACGGTAGCTTCGCGCCACTGGCTTTTCAACCAAACACGATAACCAACTGTGTGAATCAAAAGTTCCTCTCGTACTAGGTTGAATTACCATTGCGATACCAATATGAAATTAAATCAGAATATATAGTCATTTTATTTTCTACAAATCTAAAACTGCATAATAAAGATTAAAGAGCTTTCAAAAGTAAAAAAAAATTAAAGAGAGTGATGACAGAAGAAAGTGGTCCATGGCCATGAAGACAATCCAATAATAAGAAAGAAGGGTAAACCAGAGTCGGACCACTTTTCTAATGATACAAAAGCAACAAACCAAAATTTTTGAAAAGATAAAATCAAAACTGTCATAAGAAAATACAATTTGTCATCAATATAAGTCTTCATTATGTTTACAAAATGAATACAAATTATTTTTATTTGAGTAATGCTGGAGTCATATATCAATATTTAAGAATAGTTTTTAACTTTTTGAAATTATTTTTTAATATTAAGTAAAATAACTTTTAAATATTTAAATAATATTTGGCCAAATGCATACTTTGCCCCCTTATACTATCATTGAAAATCCTTTTGACTCTTTAAAATTTACAAAAGACCTATTTGCTCCCTAAACTTAAAAAAAAGGCACAAGATTACTCCTTGACAATGTTGAGTTGAGACTGATATATGAATTGCACTCTCTGCATTATTTACAAAACAGTCCTTAAAATTTAACCAAAATTGTCCCTAAAAATTATCAAAATAGTCCTTAAAAATTTAACAACTTCACAAAGCCTCACACCCTTCTTCTTCCTCTCACCACTTCCCTGTCCACCCCTCCTCTGCCGCCACAACCATCACCACCCCATTCACAAGTTTAAGTTTCAACAATTCAAACAATTTTCCTTTCAAAATCCTGAATTCCATTATAAACAACCAATACATCACAAAAACCCATTTTAGTCAAAAGATAAATAAGTAATGTAATTATGGATGTGACCATTTGCTGGAATTTGAAGCTATAGTATCCCACTAAATGACACTTCATCATTTCAAATCTCATTTGCTTGGAAAATGTTTGAATCTATCAAGGTTAGGAAAAACAGAGATAAATTTCCTTACCCTCAAACGGATTCAAGATGTTCTAGGCCTCTTTCTGAACCAAAGGGCGTCGTTCACCTTCTGGTTATTTGGAGGCAATTGGTACATTCATGCTAAAAGAGGAAAAGAATTGAAGATTTCAAAATGGATTTTAAATGTCAGAGGATGCTTGGAGAACAATTAAAGAAAAGATTGTTCCCTCAAAAGGACCTCATACTTAGAATAATCAAACATAACATTTGATCATGAAATTGACCGGAAAGCAGAAGGTTGAGGGCCGACAAGGAGGAAGAAGATAGGTTTTCTGGTAATTTACAAAATAATCCTTCAAAGTTCATATACTTTTAAGTTCAGTCCTTTTTGGACAAATATGAATAAATTTTAATTAAAGTTGTCAAAATTGCAATTTCCTTATTCACTGTAAGCATTCATGACTCACAACCAACCATATGGACACACGCTCTCTATTGCCAATGTGGCGAAGGAGCAAATAATATATGTTTTTAAAACATTAAGGAGTAAATAGGTCTCTAGCAAACTTTAAGGAGCCAAAAGGATTTATAGTGATAGTATAAGAATAATTCAATAGCGGACCTACATGGATGAATGTGAGGTCAAGTGATCCAAATTGTAAGCATTCTCTATTTTGGGACCCCTTAAAAGGTGTGATTGCCCCACACTTGACGTGAAGGGAGGTCGCCCTCGCCTGGGTGCAGGGTAAGGTCGCCTTTATCCAGTCCAAGGGGAGGTCGCCCTCGTCTTAATAGAATGAGAGGTCGCCTAACTGACCTCGTCCTCCTAGCCTGACCCCAACACCCTCGTCGGGCTGGGCTGCTGAACCCCAAACATCCAAAGGATGCGTGAGCTAGGAGATTTGCGGGCCCAAAGAACCCTATTGGACAGGAAGTTTCTAGTCTTTCACCATCTTGGACTCCCTATATATAGCATTCATTTGGCATAGATTAGGACTAATCGAAAACTATATTTTCACCAATATTTTTCCGTAAATCCTTAAAATTTGTAAGAAATTTTATATTTGAACCTTCAAACAAATTTTGAAATGTTCAATTTTATATGGTGATTTAATTTTGACTCCATATAAAAATTATCTTAGATCAATCACTAAAATAATCCCTTATTCTATTAGTATTTAATTAGTTTTTACGGTATTGTAGGCTATAGTAAAATTAAAAAACAAATAACAACCGTTCAAACAAATAATTTTGATATATATATATATATTATGATGATGAGTAGGAAGTGAGTATGAAGAGTCCATTTTCTAACACAGAATGAAAACAAGAAAAAAGTGTTTGTGGAAGTAAAGTAAAGAAAATCCAAAAATGAAATGATATGATATGAGAGGCTGTGGTAATATATGGCAGTTTTATACTTCCAACGTCCATTTGGGTAACAAACACTGGATGCTTATAAAATTCATGTCTTACAAAGAAGAGACATGGCTTCTTACTTCTGATAGCTACTTCCCAATATGCTCCCAAAATTCTATCTTTCACCCCATAATATATTCCGCAAAATCACCATACTCCAATTTTTATTATACTAGTACATATCTCCATCTTCAATACTTGTAGTAACTTATAATGTATTCCTCCAAAAGGAAAAATCAAATAACTTATACTGTAATTTATATTATGAATAACCAACCCAAATCAAATCAAGCCGAACTGATTCAATTCTATTTGTGAATAACCAACCCAAATCAAAACAATTTGAAATTTGAATTTCTCCCCTTATTGAATTCGGGCTTTTCGGCTTAATTTTTTTTTTTATGTAGCGGCAAAACCGTGGGACTAACATGTTGTAATTGGCCAGGTAAAGGTTGACATAATGGACGTAGGGAAGAAGTTGACAGAATAGACATATGTTAGAACCTATAAGATGTGAAAATAGATTAACTTGGTTTAATTAGTCTTAATTGTATAATATTTTTATTCGATGTGAATTTTTAATAGTTTCAATTTTCTCCCCTTCTCAAAAAATATAGAAATTTTATACTACTTTATCGTCAATATTTTTTTTAACTTTTCTATTTTGATTGGTAAAAAAAATAATTACTTTATGTAATATAAAACGTTAACTTTTTAATGCTGTATTATAGCATACTTCTAAAAAAAATTTACTAATAATATGGGACGGTTCAAAAATAAGACCTCTAAAACAAGTTCTTTAAACCCTCAATCTAAAGTTATTTTTTTTAATATACCTTCTAAAATTTTACACTTATATATTTTAAGCCTTAAATTTTATTTTGGCTTTAAGGCTATGAGATTATTAGTCGACACTGCCAATAACATGCCACGAGTAAAACAACATGAACCACTAATACAATTTATAGCACAAATTCATAGTCTAATCTAATATAGTTTAGGTTAATTAAAAGCTGGTTGCAATTACTTAATTTTATTCTAATTAATAGATTGATTTTGATTTCCA
Organism: Croton laevigatus; assembly: GCA_949640765.1. Taxonomy (NCBI): domain Eukaryota; kingdom Viridiplantae; phylum Streptophyta; class Magnoliopsida; order Malpighiales; family Euphorbiaceae; genus Croton; species Croton laevigatus. The sequence continues at coordinate 14,197 of CATIWJ010045950.1, read as the reverse complement.
AAATAATTAAATGGTATTATTTTTTTAAAGAATTATAGTAAATATTTAGATTACTAGTAAGGTATATATGGATAGTGGGGTGAGTAGAGCACCAAAGAAAGCCTGAAAGAGTGGTTATTGGGGTCCACTTATGCCTCATTAGTGTGGACAAGATCTAGCACCATACATCAAAATCTAAAGTAGTCAACTTTGAACTTTAGAGATGTTGATCTCACAATCCAATGGTTGATATGACTTCTTCCAATGCTTTGTTGTTGTAGCTAATTAGCACTTACCTCAAAATTCTTCCTATGTTTGGATTCTCCTTCTATATACAAATTTAGGAGAATATTTAATATTTATAACTTTATAGGATTGCAATATCCACATGCACAAACATATAGCTAGAATATAAGTTTGAAAAATTATGTATATATTTAACTTATTTACTTAGCTTCTAATTTTCTTTTCCTTTTTCTAGTTAGAAACAAACAAGATATATATGATGTGCTTGCTAGGAAAATGAATGGAAAAAATTAAATTGATCATGTAATATCAAAAATAGAAACTATTCTTCACTCTTCTAATCTAAACTACATACCAACCCATAGTTTTTCCCTTTTTCTTACATAAATAGAGAAAATTTATGAAAGGTTTTTTTATATAAAAAATAAAATTTTCAAATTACAATATTACCTATCACTTTTTTTAATTGAGAAAAGGAATTGATCTTAGATTATACCTAAATTGTGTAAGCATTTAGTATTAAGTTTATCAGAACCGAGCCTAGTTCATCTGAAAACTCGAGTTGACAAGTGAAGATTGTCCATCTTTATAAAAACTAGACCCTATTTACTCTTATCCGATGTGGGATCTAATAAATTTATAGTTTGATGTGCATCTATAAATATTTTTTGGATTAGAAATAATGATGATTCAAGTGAAATTGTCCAATATAATTTGAATTTTTGAAGAAGAAAAATATAATTAGGATTTAGTATTTAGTAGCATAGCAATAGTATATTTTTATGGAAAAAATAATCTATTGTATTTGTAAGTAAATATTGTAATGTAAATAATTATTTAGTGCAATTAAATTTCCCAATTTAAATAAAAAATCAAAACCTCTTTATAATTTTTTTTTAGTGAAAACATCTTCATAATTCCATTCGGGGAAATAGTATTAAATATTTTTTTTAATATTTTATAAAAAATAAATATTACAAAATTTCAAAAATTAATTAAATAGCAATATTTATATATATATATATATAGTGGTATATATTATGATTTATATAATGTCAATATCACTATATGAACAACTACCAATAAGTGATATAGTTGGAAGCTAGCAGATGTGCTAAATCCTTTGCTCTCGAGTCATAATGGACTGAGTTCGAATTTTCTATCAACATTCGGATATCTGAGTATATAATTATGCTAAAATAAAAAACTACCCATAAAGTAATACTACCTCCGTTTTTATGATATGTTTACATTTCCGTTTTTGGGTGTTTTTTTTATTTGTTTACATTTCCATTTATAGTAAGTTTTGTAATTGTTTATTTTTTTTTTATTGGTATTGGTGAAAAAGTAAGTTTTTTAAAGGGTTGGTAATTGTTTATTATTATTTCTGTATTGGTATTGGTGAAAAGTGAGTTTGTATTGATATTAGTGAAATAGTGAATGTAAAGATATAAAAAAAACGGAAGTAGTATTTACTTAATTTTTGCAATTTTATACTATTTACTTGAAAAATTCAAAAGAAAAAGAATTGGACATTTTGGTAAAGAAATCAAAGCAAATAATGATAAATAAAGTCCCATGGCAAACCACAATTATTATAATTAATGTCATGTTTTTAAATGTATATATGTAAACTTTATTTTTTCTTATGTTAGTGGAAAAGTTAATTTTCACCTTAATTAACAAATAATTTAGGTTTAAATTATTATAAAAATAATTAAAAGAAAAAAGAAGCTTATTCTAGGTGCCACTACTCATCATATTGGAAATTTTCTCTCTTTTCAGTGATTGTCCACCCGTTGACTACTCACCAAAAGGAAAAAATAAAAGCAATATGAATTCATAAAATTATAATTAATAATTAATTGTTCTTCATAGATTTATAATTGATTATGTTGTAAAATGCATTGTGTTTTTGGGAATAGCAACCTTAATCAAGTGATGAAATTATGGCATCTATCTTTTTACCTATATGTGTTTATTGTTCCTTTTAATTTTTCCTTCTTACCTAATTTATCCTTTTTTTTTTTTAACAATCAAATTGAATATCAAAATGTTCACAACCTTAAAAAAAAAATTTCATTTATGATTTTACACTATAAATTTAACTTTAATAAAACTTTTGGTGGCAATAATTTAGATACATCCGAGATTTGAATATAAACATATTAGATGATTAATCTAATTCTACGTAGATTTAAGCTCATTATCAGACTCATGGATCATCATCCACTCCAAATAAAAGTGGTAAAACGCACTAGATATATCTCGTATTCGAATTTGGATGCTCCAAAGCGTTAATCGAATTCTACTAGGACTTAAACTCACTATCAAACTTATGAATCATCATCCACCCCAAAGAATAGCAATAAAACACGCTAGACAACTTAGATATATCTCATTTCCAAATATCTATGCATTAAAGCGTTAATCTAATTCTATGTTGACTTAAAATTGCTATAAGACTCGTGGATCATCATCTATACCAATGAAACACACTAGGCAACTTATATATTTCCCATTTTTGAATTTGGATACGTCGAACATGTAATGTAATCCTACTCGGACTTAAATTCGCTATCAGACTCAGACTCATGAATTATCGCCCCATGTGCAAATACAACATAATAACTAATATTTGACAATCCAACAAAGTACTACATACCAATTGCAATGGTGCCAACCTCAGGATTTCCCATTTTCAAAAGATTTCTTATATATGCGTACTGAAATGAATCTAAGGTTGTACAAATGAAAGAAGAGATTTTGATTTGGAAAGATTGAAGAGTTTGCAAAGTGGGTACTGAGTAGTGACAGCTAATATTTGGTTGCTGGTGCGAATCAAACCCTTTTCTTTTCTTTTCATGCATGTGAACCTAATATTATGCTATCTCTTAGCCTTTCTTCCTCTCAAACCTAATTTGGCTTTTCTTTTTCTGTTTTGAGAAGCATATTTGAGCTTATAATTAAGTTTTAGCTTAACAACTTTAGTGAAAGCTATAACTAGTTTTTGACAATTTAGCACTTCACTTCCAATTTGGAAGTTTGATAATTAATAAATACAACTCTTTTTTAGTAGCTTATGTATCAAACAAGTAAAATTTATATTTCCTATTTTCAGAATGTTAGTTTTCAATTTATAGTAATTAGATATAGCAAACAAACCTATATAACTGAATTATTTGTCTTTTTTCCTAACCCACTATGTTAGCACTAATAATATTCGCAAATGATTTTGTCTATTAAGTGATAAAAATGCTTAGTAAATATTTACACTTTTTTTTATTATCTTACTCAATTGTAAATATATATTAATTATTATTTTGGTCATGTTGGTCTCTAATAATGTTAATCAAACCCATAAACTGATGACAAACCACGTATATATATAACACGTCTATCCGTTTCAAAATAAGTGTCTCATTTGCAATTTTTTTATCCCAAAATAAATGCCGAACTTCTAGATTTAACAAAACAGGAAATGTTTTGCCTTTTTTTTTTTTTAATCTTTCACATAGTAGAAAGTGTTCTATGTGCATAATAATATAACATTTAAATCGAAAATAAATAGTCTTTTTATCTTCTAAATTTTATAATTTTAATATATTAAATACTTTTTTTTTTAATACTAAAAGAATTGCATACTTATTTTAGAACGGAAGCATTCAGACAAATTTTAAATTAAATATATTGTCATCTAGATTATGTATATGTAATTAATTAATTTATGGATTGCATTATTTAAACATAGTAGAATTAATGAGACCAAATTATTCATTGTGTGTCACAAAGAAGTCTATCTTTGACCAAGCATGGTATAAGCATAAAATTCCACACATCTTGCAATTGCTTTGGATCCACTAATGATAAAATTTTAGGTCAACTAAATGATCATATCATTGACCTATTTTTAAAATCCATGTAAATTTTAATTATACTAATTTTTTATTAATAATTTGATATAAAAAAGAAATAAATAAATGAAAATGTAATATTCCTTGTAAAATAAGCATAAAAAAGGGAGTTTGGTGTAAGAAGGAACATGGAATGGACCACATGACCTTCATAAAAATAAGGAAACAAGAAAATAAAAATTAATAAATATTGCCACCCAACTTGTTGGGGGTATTTCTCACAGCATTTAGCTGACCCACTTCTGCTATTACGTTTCCATGTGTCTGGTTTATTAGAGAATGGGGTCTACACTTAAATAAATATCTTACCAAAATTATAATTCCCATCAATTTTTGTTTTTAACCTAAATAATATTACTAACAGACTGAATAACATTATATACTACATAGCATGAGTGAATAAGTGTTTATAAAAAAAAATGAGTAAATAAGTATTGACAATATAGTTGGTAGGAATTGAATTCGAAACTTTCATATCCTACAATCTTTGTAATATATATAAGATAGCTAACATGTCGCATCTTTATTAAAATATTCAATTTTTCAAAGAAATTGTTAGTTTTCTAATTACGAATTAAATAATAAACTTTAATATTTTAATTAATAAATAATTTACAAAATTAATTATTATTATTACAGCAATATTTCACTAAATATTAAAAAAAAAAGTTTTTAGATGATATTTTTTTAATTTTAAATACTAATATAATTAGGATGTATAAAATTCCTAATGTCAAAACATACAATTAATAAATTTAAATTTACAGTGGATAGTTGCTCCCACACTAATAAAATTAACTCAGAAAATAGCATATACCCTATAATTGTTTTTACCCTAATTAATATCAAAACATTAAATACTAACTTAAAAATTGTGGGAGAAGTTTTATTTTTAAGTTTAGTAATAATTCAGTTATTAGTAGTAAAGTGAAAGAGACTATTAAATAATAGAAGTTGAAAACTAAACCTTACAAGTTATAATGCTAAAAAAAAAAAAAATTAAATTTTTTATTATTAGTCATTATCAGAGAGAGAGACCCTTATGAGTCTCTTTTATATTGAACCCTTCTTCTTCCTCAAACCACTTTCCTCTGTAACAGAAAGAAAGAAAGATGAAGAAAAAGAGTTTCAGATTATTATTTTCTTTTCTGCAACTATAGGAGACATCCAAAGGGATCGCATTGATTCTTAATTCTTAATTTGTTGGGATCAAATTAATATCAATGCTATCCCTTTGGATACCTCCTTTGGTAGCTTCCCAACAATGGAGTTTTCATGCTGCTGCACCCTCCTCCTCCTCCTCTTCTTCTTCTTCTTCTTCTTCTTCTTCATCAATACACTCACCCCAAAAAAGTAAAACAGAAACTTGAAGAAGATAATGCTGATATTTATAGATCAGTAAGTCATTTATATATATACATGTAAATTATGGATTTAAAATCATTTTTTTATATATTTTCATATGTGATTCATTAATTCTTGAAACAATTTTCAAAAAAAAAAAAAAAATTCAGTTTTCATATTTTTGAAGTTCTTTCTTTTTTAAAGAACCATTGATTTGTTTATTTTGCTTTTGTTTTTGAAGAACAATACTTGTATATAACTTGGTAATTCTACAAATTGATATATATATAAAAATGGAAATGACTTATTTGATCTAATTTTTAGATAGAGAATGCAAAAAATGGAGTTTTCTTGGAAATGGAGATGGAAGAGAGCAGCTTTAAGAAAGGTTCCATAAATGGGTAATTCTTCTTTATCTTCCTCCTCTATTTTTCTTCTTCTACACAAAACTTAATTACACTACTGATAATAATGTGGAGTGGAAGTAATATTTTAATTTTTGGTGGAGGTTTTTGAGCACTTAATACATATTCATACGCCCACTCTTTTCCTACAAACAAACAATCTTTGCACAAAAAATTAAAAAGTTCATTTTCTATGAAATTAAAGTGCAAATCAAGTTTGTTAAAAAAAAAAAAAAAAGGTGCAAATCAAGCAAACATGATTTAGGGAATTTAATTAGCATTAATTAAGGGGAAATTTTTATTTTTATTTCTATGTTTGCTTGATTATTTAAATGCATGCATTAGGTTTGGGGAAGTACTTAATTATTATTATTATTGTTGTTGTTGTTGATTAAATCAATAATCATTATTGATTAACAAGATGATTTTCAAGTGGAAGCTAGCTATTTGATAGAACAGTGACCCCTCCATATAATGAAAAATAATAATTTCCAAATGCTTTTTGAGAAGAAATTTCAATTACCCCATTTCTGGAAACCTTTGATCATTACATACTTCCAACAACTTGATTTCACCTTTTGAAAAAGTAACTTTTTTTTCATCTCTTACAAATGACTTACTAAAAGTATCACATTTACAAAATTACTTACAAATTTAAATTTTTTATCATTTTTTTTTCCAAAAAAAAAATATCATTCTTTTAATAGATACAGGCTCAAGATACCAGTGATTTATCTATAGAGTTAATCTTTTGATGATTATCAAACTTAGTTAATTTCCTTTTCTTTTAGTGAGTTATATATAAAGAAAATAAGTCTAGAATTAATACATGTCAGTATGTTCAAAGCTAAGGTTTTTAGGGTCTGAAACGATTATCTTTTGTTCCTTTTTGTTAGGGAATAACATGTGTTTTTATGTTACTTTCTGCTTGCCTAAGCGAAGCCTAAAGGCTATGAAAGTTGGGATTAAAAGGTTCTAAATAAAAGAGAATAGGAATAGAATGGCCATAAGTGAAGGACAAGGGAGTCCAATAAATCACATGGTTTGAGGTCTTAATTTAGAATCCAAAGCATTGAAACTTAATATTAAAGGACCTTTTTTTTCTACTTTGGGCCTCATATTGAGTGTCCTAAAGGCAAAGGAATCATCCACATCAGGTGAGACCTTAAATAAATAATAGTAATTAACAAATAAACTTTGCCCTAATTCTCAATTAAAGGGCCTTTTTTAGGGATACGTCATAGCTTGCTAGCACATGACACCAACATTCTTATTATCTCTATATATACCATTTTCATATCTTTTGTCACATGCTTCCTATTAACCTTCACATCTTCTCTTTTGTCCTTAATCCATATATTAATTATCACTAATAAATTAATGCTAAGTTTCTTTTGCATTTCTTGTTAACAATTATAGGATGAGGATTAACTAGCATATATATCATCATGCTATGCATGAGAAGATATATATAAATCATACTACTTGGTAATAAATTAGCTAAGTCTAGCAGAATTTTGATTTTATCGATTAGAATAAAAGATATATACCAATAATGAACTCGGAATTCGGGTTCGAATTAGCTATGTTACAAACTGTCAAACTTGAGCTCGAGTTTGGATTTGGTAAGTTTAAACATGTAGTTTAGTTGTGAGCAAACTCAAAGTTAAGATTGATAACAAGTGAATCAAGTTTCCAACATTTCAAATAATTCAGAAACTGATTACATATATTCTCGGTAAATATCATTTTTCGATATTTTATAAGAAATATATAGCATAAATAACACTTTTTGGTATATATTTGTATACACCGGTATATATTAGTTAACTTTTAAAAATTTATGCTACTTGCTTCTTATAAAATATGAAAAGTGTTATCTGCTGCTGTTTGAATTCAATCCCCTAATATTTATTGATTTCTACCAAATGAAGTAATTTGTTTATTTAAAAACTAAATTAAACTTTTATGATAAAAAGTTAATGTAATTTTTTTTTATGCGAGTTATAGTTTTCAAAATGTTAAAAATGAAATTCATATAAATTAAAATATTGCATTTTCAAGGTAAATTCACATTATTTTATTCCACTTTTTAGTTTCATTTTTATTTCCTGAAAATCAACATATTTGACATGATGTAGTGTATATATATATTACTAAAAACTGTTTTTTGTTTAAAAAAAATATATTGAAAATAAATTCAACCACAACTAAAAAATATTAAAAATTAAGATTTAAAATTAAAAATAATTAGTTTGGTAGGGTGATTGAATATTTATAGCAAACAACAATAATACATATATATAAGAGTATATAGGTCTTGAATGAAATTAATGAGAGTTGAAATTGTACCCAAGGACAAGGTCCTGTAAGACACAGAAGGAAGAATTTTTTAACATTATAGTGCACAAAATGTCTTCAAAATTTAAAAATATATAGTCCCAAATGTCTCCTTCTTGGACTACAAAAGTACCCAAAAACTGCCAAAAACAAAAACCCTAGTCTTCATTTTTATTTTCAAGTCCTTCCTCAGGTTTATTGAGATCTTGACTTCATTTTGCTTAGGGTATTAGGTCCTTATTAAATTCAATATAAGTACCAAAATAGTCTTGCAATTATTTCCTGGGTTTGCGCTCATTATTCAGGATGACAAAATTTTCAGAACTGAAAACATTAATTCATAATTAATGGTTCAAAATTTTGAAATTTTTTTATAAAGTTATATACTTTTATTCATGTCATGTGAGAAAAAAAAAAAAAAAAAATATATATATATATATATATATATATGAAACTCGAAATATAAATTAAGTTTACTCTTAGAAAGACATGTTCGCAAGAGGAAAAAAGAAAAATTCAATTAGATCTGGTTAAATATACTAGCTAGGAAAAGAGAGATGCAAAACCAATGGCTGAAGGTTATTGCGATCCAAAGCATAAGAACATCTTCGGCATTATTGTGGATTGCACTTATTTATTTTCTAACATTAACGCACACTTAGCATGTTAAGTTAATGGGAGTTTACATTATCTAACACATGGTTTATTTCTAGTCGATAAATTCATATTTATCTGTATCTCTAATCTCACATATCTCGTTGCCATTGTTGCCAATGGTGAAGACATGTTGGTGTTGACGCTAAAATTTTTCATCAAAAATAAACATGATTCAATCCATAGTAGATTATTATGGTTATTATCATAATAATTTTAATTTTATTTATTATTTAGATGATGATTATAAAATTTTTAATTTTTATTTTATTCAGTTTATTAATTTGATAAAATTTTAAAATTATATATTTAAAATTTTATTTTTTAATAAAATTCAATACAAATTATTCATTAGTATTTTATAAAATAATTTATATTATTAAATATTCATATTAATTTTTATAAAAAATATTAAAATTTTGCCCCATGAATTTTAGTTTATGGTTTCGCTCATGTCTATAGCATATGATACATCAGGTGCAATATATATTAACATTCTGAAAATACTGTTAATAAGACCAATTTGATAAAAAAAAAAAAAAATAAAGTTCTGATATCCCTTTTTAAAACTAAATTTGTAGCTTTATATAAGTGAAAAATGAATATAATATATTATGAATATTTTCCTTAATTAGTTGGAAACATAATCAACATAAGAACCTTCTCCATTCCATAATTATCTTGCATTTGACTCTATTTGCCTTTCTTCACTGATCAATCTTATATTTTCTATAATCGTACAAGTGATGATTTTGTTGGAGCTAGCAAGTCCACACCGGCCAAGTAAATGATAATATTACTTAGCCCCACTTCAAATCATTGTGCTTCTAAAATTTAAGTTATAAAAAAATAATTTCTATTAGAATTAATTAATCATATATCCTACAATAATTTTAAAAAAAATTCATTAATAATTTATAATTATTCTTTAGACCCCACTATAAAATTGGAAGATACTATAGGGACTCCATGTATGGCATGTCTTTTTTTTTCCCATCACATTATGTTATCAATATTTTATGTTTGGCACTACAAAATGTCTCTAATAATTTAGGGTTTTTTTTTTTTTCTTAAGATATGATGATATAAAATATATGAACTGTCAAACGATGGAAATGGAATTCATATCATTTGGTTTTAAAAACGTACACTCTTGATGCTTGGCAAATATACATAAGTAGTTCCAAATTTATTTATTTTAATAATAACGTACATTTCATTTTTTTTTTTAAAAAAGGCCATCAGCGTATTTTAATTATGAAAGTGGTCATTTAGACCACCGTAGCCATCAAACACAGGCAGCGCCTCCAGCTTTTGCTACCACCGCCAGTTTATACTTCTTCTATGATGTCACAATTGGCAACGATGTGAAGAACCGAATGAAGATCGGCGCTGTTGTGAATGAAATGAAAACGAAGAATGGTCAGTAGGGGGAGGAAGGGCGGTAGCGCAACCGCCATAACTTCTTATTACTTTCAACTAGTTTCAGGTGTCAATTTCGCACCATGGTAAGATCTTTTCAATTAATGTATATTATGTTCTGTGTTCTTGTTATTAGTTGTAATACTCATTAACTCTAACTACTTTCAGTCGAGCTAAGAGGGTTACTGTGCATGTGCAGACACATATTGAATGATATCAGAACATACACTAACTTAAAATTTTCAATTTATTACAACTTAATTACAAGGTATGTAAATCTTTAACTATAAATATTTACATTTCTTTATAACTATAGTACATGCCAAACTAAATACTTCTATGCTCTCCACTTCGCTTCCGCTGCGCACACTGATACTGCTTTCCTGACGATTCCTATCTGTGTGCTTTATCTCCATAACCTACGAGTTTAGAAAACTAAACTCGCTAAACATTACACTTAGTGGATACTTTAACTATTTGACAGTAAATACATATAAATAATATTTTAAATAAAACATCTAATAATAACATCTCAAAATATGTGCATACATTCATATTCTCACATATGTTTTCTATCTGGTTCATGATTCTATATATTGTTTATTGAATCAAGTTATTTCTCATACTAACTGTCTCCTGTTGTTATTTTGATTGTTGTTTATTTTTTAGTCGGCTACTTGATTCTTTTGCTTTGCTCTACAAGGTAGTTTAGAGACTATTGCATTGTAAGGAACATACTATAATATGATAGGTTGAAGTGTCTTATAATTTCGTATCATTTTGGCCAAAAGCACTATATGATGATACATGTATGGTAGTCTGATGATTCCTTAATCTATCTGTATGGAGTAGTACTTTTATATTACTTCATTTTCTTTCTAAATATTTGAATAAGTATGTCTAACTATCTTTACTACTCATTGCTTATTTATCTCTCTATCTATCACTTTTGTCTATTAAATTTGTCATATGTCTGTATTTTACTATGTTTCGGTCTTTCATGACTCGTTAATTCCTCTAATGACATTTATACTCAATGATTTATGACTTAAGACATATTCTACTCGAATGACAATGTTAGATCCGTTAATGCGGAAATAAAATAATTGAATAAAAATTGCAAATAATAATAATTACAAAATACAAATAAATATAATATATAAATTGTAATTAAACAAAAATTACAATAAATAACCAAATTTAAACCTTAACAAGAAATTGGAGTAAAATAAATTAACCGAGACCTGTATGAACAGTCTCCTTAAGACAATTATTGCCTGCGTAGGCAGTCGTCTCCCAGGATACAACGGCTACGTGAGCGAACCGAACCGAGGCAAAATCTTATCACCGGAAGCCTAAGGAAGGAAACTAAAAGCAACTTTGAAAACAGAAAGCAAACACAATTTTGTAGAGAGAATTTTCGTTGTTGTGCACCAAAAATAGAATGAAAAGAGCACTATATATAAGCTGCTAGCAGACAAAGAATTGAAGAATATTCAATTGCAATTAAAACCAATTAGGCAGTTTTGTTGAACTGAAGCACGTTACCCAAAACGTTGAAACCATTAACAATTTCCATTCATTAAAATATCCAACAATCCCCTATATGAATGAAAATTGAAAACGATATGGAATTTTCAAAATTCGAAGTGGTGATAAAACTCTACAGTTGATATCTGCATAGGATAGGTATGCTTCAACCTTTGAACCTTCCCTTGTGCAAGTACATTTACTTTACTAGCTGACTAGTAGACGCGATGTCCTTGAACTATTCTGCCGTTTGTGTAAATGATGACATACCGCATACAAATATCAACATAACACGGCTTTTGGTTCTCATGGTTATGTCCGTTATGGTCATGAACATCGCCTGGTTCTGCAAGAGTTTCAGAGAGCTAAGCCCTATTAGTCTCCTTAAAGCGACCCCACTTCACTCTAACATAGGTGACCTCTTTTGCTCAATCCTTGACGCATAAAGAGTCATTAAAAGCATAGCTTAACCTTTTCACATTTTGTCACTGTTTACATCATAGGAATGGACACGGGGTTGAACCCCCACAGTGACTAACAAGGTCTATGCAATTAGGTTGTCCCATTGAACCTAGATCTTGGGATCTCCAGTCAATAAGGTTGGGTTTTCCTTCACATAGCTCCTTAAATAATTATGGGCTTCAGTCCCATTCCTTTCGATGCCTTAACAACCTGATCTCGATTTAAACCTTTGGTTAGCGGATCCGCAGTGTTATCCTTTGACCATACAAAGTCAACAGAGATAACTCCCATTGAGATCAGTTGTCTAACGGTGTTATGTCGACGATGCATGTGCCTCGACTTACCGTTGTACATAATGTTTTGTGCTCTATTAATCGCTGCTTGATTGTCGCAGTGAATACAAATAGCAGGCACTGGCTTTGGCCTTTCAGGAATATCCTCCAAGAAATTTCGAAGCCATTCGGCTTCTTCCCCAGCTTTATCCAAAGCTACAAACTCAGCTTCCATAGTTGATCTGGTTATGATCGTTTGTCTTGAGGATTTCCACGACACAGCTCCTCCTCCTAACGTGAACAAGTATCCATTTGTTCCTTTGGAGTTTTTAATGTCAGCAATCCAGCTGGCATCAGAGTATCATTCCACTACTGCAGGATCTCTCGTATAGTGCAGTCCATAATTACGGGTATATCTCAAATACCTCAGTATTCTTATAATAGCTCTCCAGTGAATATCTCCTGGATTACTGGTATACCTGCTTAAATTGCTTACCGTGAAAGCAATATCAGGTCTTGTACAACTTGAAAGGTACATTAGACTGCCTATCACCCTTGCATATTCCACTTGGTTTATGCCTTCACCTTTATTTTTTGATAAATGTTGACTAATGTCTAACGGAGTTATGGCTACACCAGTATCTCCTTTGTTAAACTTATCAAGTATTTTATCCACATAATGTGACTGAGATAAAATGAGACCGTCGGGTGAATGTTTAATTCGAATGCCTAAAATTACATCCGCTGGTCCCATATCTTTCATGTTAAATTTAGAATTTAACATATCTTTGGTACTTTTTACCATTTTTTCATTACTTCCTACAATGAGTATATCATCAACATACAAACATAGGATTACATATCCTACATCTGTAGTTTTGACATAAACACATTTGTCACATTCATTGATCTGATAACCACTAGTTATCATGGCATCATCAAATTTCTTATGCCACTATTTTGGTGCTTGCTTTAAATCATATAAAGACTTCACCAACTTACAGACTTTCCTTTCCTGACATGGAGCCACGCAGCCTTCTGGCTGCTCCATGTAAATCTCTTCTTCAAGATCTCCATTTAGAAAAGCAGTCTTCACATCCATTTGATGTACTTCAAGATTTCGCAAAGCGGCAATTGCAAGTATCATTCTAATGGAAGTTATTCTCGACACAGGAGAATAAGTATCAAAGTAATCAATGCATTCCTTCTGTCTATAACCTTTTATAACCAGTCTAGCCTTATACTTATTAATCGATCCATCTGCTTTCATTTTCCGTTTGAAAATCCATTTAGAACTTAGTGGTTTAGTTCATGTAGGAAGATCCACTAATTCCCACGTATGATTCTGCAAGATAGAATCAAGTTCACTCCTTATGGCCTCTTTCCATAAAGGACTATATGTTGAACTTACAGCTTCACTGTAAGTTCGAGGTTCAGCCTCTAACATATAGGTTAGAAAATTTGGTCCAAAAGATTTTTCTACCCTGGCCCTTTTACTTCTTCTAGGCTCTACCTTAAATTCTATCTCATCCTTCAATTGAGGATTCTCTTCAACCACATGTTAAAGATCTTCAGAATTTTCAACATTCGGTTGTTGAATATCCTGACTATTTTCCTCTTCTAAAGTTTC
>CATIWJ010045943.1:0-18587 GCA_949640765.1 Croton laevigatus | reverse complement strand
CTAACACTTTGCCTAGCTCTGCTTTGTTTTTAACCTGAATAGGTCAAACGTATTCATCAAAATATCAACCTTTTCAATAAAGATAAAGCAGTTCATTTTGAGTTATCCAAAAATCGAGAATAGAAATTTAAACATCTATTCCCACTGTCTTTCTATTTTTAAATTTCAAAATGAACTAAAGATACCGAAGCAAAGACTCGTTACGATTTCAAAACCTGGTGAAAAACGGCTTGCACCGGTCATGAGAATAGAGAGGACAAACAGGCAAAATAAGGGTTTCAATATGAGAGAGCTCACGAGTTTGTTGTCCACCGCGGTGATAATATCACCTAGCACAATATTTCCAGCGAAACCCCTTGTGGTAGGAAGTAACCCAACCTTTGCTGGAAGACTATTCGCTGGAACCTGTGGAACATAAATAAAATTAAGCAAACAATCAAATGATGGAGAAGATTAACAAGCTGTAAATGTGTTCACATTTAGCACAATACCTGCAGGATAAGAGCTCCTTTTCGAACATTGAGCTGATTTGCAGTCAGATCAGGAGCAATTTCCACATTCAAACCAGCTCGGGCAACCTAACAAAGATGAATCTCACTAATCAGATATTTGCAATGCATATTCATCCACGATTTGTATGCCTTTTTATTCCTTTCCTTCAATTCAGCAGGCTCGGTATTTTTGTAACAGAACTAGCATGTAGATGAGACAAGAAAATAAGAGAAAATGAGCAAAATAAGCTACCCAGACTGACTGCATTTGTCATATAGAACACAAACCTAAAACCACTCATTTTACATGCATCTTAACCAAGAGGTAGGCTAGTTTATTGCAAATGAAAAGGCAACACAGAATATCAGTAAGTTACTAAATTAGTAAAATGTACAAAGTACAGTTCAAATTCAGCACAACAAATGGTTCTAGAAACTTAAGACTGACGAAAGGAGAGGAATTAAAATCTAGTGAAGAGAATCAAAAGCATAGATAAACTTTTTGTCTAAACCACCTAATGCAAGACATTAATTTCCATATTAAGCACTCAAAGGCAATATATTCTAGAAAGATTCTCAATTTGCCGAGCCAGAATGATATGTTGCCATAATCTATTGGAATGCTAATTTCAATATCTTTAAGCTTCTTATTCAGAATCAACAATAATAGCAGTAAGAAAAAATAATGTTATATACAGAAAAAACAGCATTCTAGTAGAAAGATGTAATTGCAGTTCCAATAAAATGCTTAATGGGTTCCAGCCATTCAAAAGTTGTAACCACAATAATGATTAGAAGTAGAAGGAAAAACTAAAAACAGCCTCCCCTGTGTTCTCAAAACACTGCATTTAGAGAGCAAACTTCTTCTGTTTCTTGGTACTTATGGTGATTCAACACTTCATTAATATGGGGGGAAAAAAATTAAACATAAATTTAAAACTGATAAAGAAAAATTTAAAAACAGAGCCTTTGCTTTGAGATTTGATAAAACTTGCTTTATTTATTCCCAAAAAAAAAAAAAAAAAATCAATAAACAGTATTTTGGTTGAGGAAAATATTTTTCTGATGATTTAAGATATTCGTAATCGATAAAATGTCAAAATATTGAAATTTAGAACATTTTTGCATGAAGAAAAAAAAAGTTAAAATTTAGAAGCTTAATGTTATAATGTTCAAACATGGAATAATAAACATAGAAACTACTAATCAAGAATGAAAAACAAGTACAAATACCACCACAACTGTTTCCAGTACTAAAAAACACCAACTTTGTTTCCAAACTTCATGAATCGATTAATGATTAAAATTAAGACAAATAATGCATTATGAAGATTATGAATGCTACAGATGTAAACTCAAACAAACAAGAAAAGAAAATTACCTATCGATAAGCCTTGCCTTCTCTCTATAAGGTTTCAACAGTCCATAGAAACTGTTAATTTCAGTCACAATATAACACAATTTTCATCCAATAGTCAAATGAAACACAATTTTCAATTCATAAAACCAAACAATTTCAGTAAAAAAAAAAAAAAACTCCAATTTCAGTCCCTTACAAAGCTATTAAATTCAATCATAATATACACATTTTCCCCAACATTTCAGTCACAACAAGCTAAAGGCCAAATGGTGTGTTCCATGGACTGCCTTGTTTCCGCTGTGAAGAGTTAACTGTATTAGTATTGTGCTGTCTGTCTATCTATTCAAAGCTCCAACAGAAACAGAAAATAGGAAGCTATCTCACTTTGCAATTTCATGTATTTGATTCGATTAAAAACTTCTACCATATATGTTTATTTTCTGTTTTCCTGTCCTAAATTTCATTAATTAGTATTTACATTTTCTAATGGCCACCCATTTTCCGTTAAGCACTTCACTAAACACACACAACCTACAAATTTCCATTCAACTGACGCCATTATAACCTCTTGTTCCGTGCCAAAAACAGGATTAAAATCTCAAAAATGATAGTGAAACAAACCAAATGCATAGAGCTAATAAAAACCCATTTCAATTTTCTCACCGTAATACCCATCACTCTCACCGTAATCTCCACTTCCCTGCCAGCAAATAAGTTCATTCGCAACTATACTTCATTTTTCATCATCTATGCTCAAGTTCACTCATATGTCAATCAAGATCACCATTTCATCAAATAATAGCTATCTAAAATCAACGAAAAACAGAAAATAATGCTAAGCTAGTCATGGTATAATCACCAGTCATTCTCAGTTTTAGTAACCAATTTATCAACATTAAGCAATTATCAGCCATTAACAGTAAGCAATACTCCATTAAATCCATTAATGGTAAGAATTTAGTCAATTTTTTTTTATATAAGTCACTGACAAAAGAAGATTTTAACGTAAAATTAATTAGCTCTTACATCTTTCATTAGCATTTTCCGTTTCTTTTTCTTTCCAGAGATATCTGATCATCAAATGAATTGCCACTTGTCTTCAATAATCAAACCCCACATTTCCAGACCATAATCAGCTTCCTGTTTGACAATATTATTGTTATTCTTTATCATGATCCATCATCTAAATATCATCTTATTATCTAATTTCAATGGCACCTTAAACAAATTAAAATTTCAAACAGAAAAAAGTGAGAAAATAGCTAAAACCTGCCGAGAAATGCAAATATGTTCTTGTTCTTGCATTGGTGTTGGTGGACGCCGTCAATGTGAGCAGCAGCCAGCCAACATTCGAGTACTACAGCAGCAAAGCTTCTTCTTCAAATATAAACTTTCGACCTAAGACTATTAAAGCTTACAAAGACCGTTTATGGTTGGTTGGTCGGCCGGCGGTGGGTGAGTTGAGGGAGGGGAATAGGATGGTGGCGGTTTTGGAAATCGTCGAAAGAGGAGAGGAGGAGCGGTCGACGGCTCTTGTTGTTTCTGATTGCGTTTGACTTAAAACTACCAGAGTCTTATATGAAATCACAACTACGGGCCCACTTGTTTGGATGAGTTGAGGGAGGTGTAATTAATAGAACGGTAAGAAAGGGTAAGTGAGGTGAGGGAGGGTTACATTAAAAAATTAATGGTGTTTGGAAAAAGGTGAATTAATGGAAATGTAAGGAGATGTAACATATATCATTATGTTTGGATAGAAGTGAGGGAAATGTTAAATAATTAATTATAGGGCATAAATAAAATTTAAATTAAGTAGATGTGAGCTTACACCCCAATTTGAAGGGTAAGAAAAATGAAGATTTGAGAGGTAAGGCTTACCCCTCCTTACCCTTATTTACCCTCCTCTTTCCAAACAGGGGTAAGGGAGAACTTAACTCTCCTTACTCTTACTTACCCTCAATCCAAATAAGAGGTATTATCAATTCATAGCCTACAAAACAAAATTCGGGAAATTAATTAATGCGCGAATCTTTTTGCTCTTTTTCCTATTCCGAATAAAAGAAGGATTCCCGATTCCGATTCAAAGAAGGAAATCCATCGGATCTCAGGATTCCCAAATATATACGGTTTCCTAACAACAAACAAATACATACATACAAACTGCTAACATCCTTGTCTCTTCACCCTTGAACAACAATGGCTGCGGTGATCAAGTCAAGAAAGATTCCTCTTGAAAAGCGACCATATAAGAATAAATTATCAGAAACATTCGCTAAACGACGTCGTGGTCTTTTCAACAAAGCTGGAGAATTATTCTTATTTAGTAGTCTCTTCGCCTCATTCAGATAAGTTGTACCGTTTTGGGCATCCTTCTGTGGACGCAGTTCTTGATGCTTATCTCGAGAATCGTCTTCCTAATCAACCGGACATTGCACTCCAGCAATCTGCACATTCTGTTAAGATCCAGATTGACCAACTTCAGAAACAACATACTTCACCCAAACCGATTGATTATGATTTCAAGGTTTTCGATAATTCTGATTCCGTTTATGAGATGCAGGAACTCATCAATGCTTTAGAAAAGCTTGTTGACAATGCAAAGAGAAGAAGATTTAATGAAAACAATCACAATATTACTTCTAATGAGTTAGCAGTTACTGATATACTCTCTTCTCCAATTACCAACAATGGCTTTGAAGATTGTGATCTTATGGCATCTCAACCCACGGGTTTTGGTTTAATACCAATTATAATCATCTTCTTCCTATTGCCGATGCTGAATATAATTTGCTGCCTTTTTCGGAATCTTGCTTCAGTTATAATAATCATGGTAATGAATAGTTATTCCTCTTGCGATTAGCTTCATTTAATTGTTTTTATGGATGATTCAGTATTTAGATATAAATTAGGATTCAGTATCTACATATAATTAGGATTTATTTATTTATTTTTTATATAAATACTCTATTCTACTTGGAGAATTTGGAGATTTGGGGAAGGAGATTGACAATTATCGAACCCGGGACCTCGGGCGAGGATTCCCCATTCCCCATGGGAATCCGACCCAAATAGGGAGGAAACTGGGCATTATTTTTCCCCATAGGGTAAGGGAGGGGGTATGATTTTTTCCTATTAGCGAAAATGGGGATGAATTTTATACTCCCCGCCCCATGGGTTTTCCATTCCCGATTTCATAGGATGCGCTAATATATAATATTTTAATATAAAGAATATATATTGGAAAATTGTTTATTTATTTTGGATGGATATAAAAATTAGAATTAATTAATTTAAATTGTTAAGGATATTATATTTATTTAGGAATTTCTGTAATTAAATTTATTTATTATTGTAAAATTATTTTGGACTGTTAAAAAGAAAATAAATGCTAACCTAGTGTTGGAGTTTAATAAATGTTAAACCTAGTGTTGCTGAGAAAATCGGCCGAAAGGATAAAAAAAAAAAAACAAATAGTGATAATTGTTGCAGTGACGAGAGTCGAAAGAAATCAATTAGAAAATACAAAATTTGAGTGGGTAGCCAGATGATTATGAAGGGGAGCTGCTGAGGGTTTGAAGTTGACTTACGTTTAGTTTATGCTTGGTTTACAATAGTCAAGCAGCAATTGATCTTCAATTTTTGAGGTTTTTATTTCTTCTCTCTCTTTTTTTTTAATTAACTTGTTTATTCTGATCAATATATATTGGGCATGTTAAAATTAAATTTTTGGTGTTTGAATTTGGTGATTTGTTTATAAATCAAAATATTATAATTGTTCTTCCTTTAAAAATAAAATTTGTTTTGTGTATTATTTCAAACAGAAACTTTGATGATTTTTAATTAATTCTTTAAAAATCTGGTAAACTTAATTTTTTAATATATTGTTCTTCTACATGTCTAATATTTGTGAAAAATTATTTAGAACCGTTTTAGTATATTTGAATGGGTGTAAAATATTATTTTTCAAACTGCTGTCAGTTGAATATTATAGCTGGACCAGTTTGATTGCGCAGTTAGTTTGAGGGACTTATTGATCTCTATTTGACTTGAAATTTTATAGGAATTATGTTTTAATGTTGAAGTTTATTCTATAAAAGTTTTAGAATGTTTGGACCTGTAAATTATTTTCTATGATTTTTTAAAATCAGGTGCTGTTACTATTAATTATTTATTTTTAAGTTTGTTTATATAATCAGAAGATGACTTCTACACAAGCTGAAGATGCGATTCAATCCCAGCAACCTCTATCTACAATTGAGCCATTGTCACTAGAAAATGAAACACAAGCTCCAAATGAAGAAGAATTGAGGTTAGGTGCTAAAAGGAAATTGAAATAAGTCGTGTGGAATCACTTCAAGAGGCAAAAAGTGAATGACAAATAGAAAGCAATATGCAATTATTGCATAAAGCCCTTAAGAGGAGAAATTAAGAATGGAACCAAGCACTTGCATGATCATTTTGCAATTTGCCCATTGAGGAAAACTAGAGATATAAGGAAAATATTCTTGAGAAAAAAGGAGACTGATGGAAAATTTTCAGTGGGGAATTATGTTTTCAATGAAGAGATTGCAAGAAAAGAGTTGGCTTCAATGATAATCTTACATGAGTACCCATTATCCATGGTTGAGCATCATGGATTTCGAAAGTTTACCAGTACTCTTCAACCATTGTTTAAGGCGGTTTCTCGACGCACAATAAAAAGAGACATATTGAAAATATATGAATATGAGAAATCAAAAACAATGAAATTGCTAGAAAATACGTTTAAAAAAAAAAGAAATTGCTAGAAAAGAATCAAAGCAAAATTACAATTACAACACATATGTGGACTTCAAGCAATAAAAAAAAGGGCTTTATGGCTATCAAAGCCCATTTTATTGATATTGATGAATCTTGAATTTTGCAAAGTCGAATTGTAAGGTAATTTTCTTATTCGATAACTTAAAGTAATTGATTTGAAAAATTATTTTTTTTAACCTACTATGTTATTAACTTATAATTTTAGGTTCATTTATGTGCCTTGCCCACATACTTCTGATGTGCTTTGTAATTGCTTGATGGATTGGAATATTGACTGAAAGTTATCAACAATGATGGTAAATAATTGTACTACTAATGATTCAATGATCACATTGTTGTCAAATAAATTATCATCTAATTCACTTTGGTTAGGTGGTTTATTATTACACATGCGTTGTTGGGCTCATATATTGAACTTAATTGTAAAAGTTGGTCTATATGTTATTGGTGATGGTATTGAGAAAATTCGTGATAGTGTTTCCTATTGGACAATAACACCAAAAAGAGTAGAAAAGTTTGAAGAGACTATTCGTCAATTAAAAATTCCATTTAGTAAGAAATTAGATTTGGATTGTAAGACTAGATGGAATTCTACTTATCTCATGCTTAATGTTGTTATAGGTTATAAGGATGTTTTTATTCGTTTGAAGCAACAGGAGCCATTGTATAAATGTCTTCCACTTGAGCAAGATTGGAAAATTGCTAAGGAAGTTTGTGAAAAATTAAAGTTGTTTTATAATGTGACTGAATTATTTTCTGGGACTACATATCCAACTGCCAATATTTGTTTTCCCTAAATTTGCGAGATAAGATTATCATTAAGGCGATGGCTTAGTTGTGGCAATTATGTAATTCAAGCAATGGCAAGAAAGATGATAGAAAAATTTGACAAATATTGGTCTGTGATTAATGGTATTATGGGTGTGGCAACTATCTTAAATCCTAGGTACAAACTTCGGTTATTGAAATACTACTTTCCTCTTCTTTATGATAATGATGGAGCTAAAAGTGAAATTGATAGGATTCAAAAGCTTTGTTATGAATTAGTTGCTGAATATTCTTCTAAATCTAGAATGAGCGAATATAGTGGTTCACAACTTGACTCCACAATGGATGCTTCTTCACAATTAGGAATTACTGGTTTTGATGAGGTGGATCCTATAAGTAACTTTGATTTGTATATTGCTTCTAAATTTGATGATGTTAATGTTAAGACAGAGCTTGATAATTATCTAGAGGAGCATGTTATACCAATAAAAGTGGATTTTGATATATTAGGTTGGTGGAAAGTGCAATTTAAGTATCATACTTTGCAAATGCTTGCTAGAGATATTTTATCTATTCCTGTATCCACCGTGGCTTCAGAATCTGCGTTTAGCACAAGTGGGAGATTTGTGAGTCCTCATCGTAGTAGGCTTCATCCTAAGACCTTAGAAGCATTAATGTGTGCATAAAATTGGTTATGGACTGAATTAAAAGGTACTTAATACTAAACATATTAATGAAATTTTATGTCTTCATTTGTAAAAATTCTAATCATATTATTTGTTTTCAAATTAGATTCTTACTCAACTCCACTTTCTGAGTGTTACTAATTTTATGAGGATTCGGATGTGTATGACGAGATAAATAAAAAATTATATCCTATATTGCTTGATTTTGGTTTTTTTTATTGTTGAATAATATCAAAAAGAACTTATATTTGAATGGTAGGTTGAATCTTGTGAGGAGGATATTTGACGAGACAATGCTACAATAAAAAGAAATAATTTTTTTTTGAATTTTGAGATATTAGATTTTTTCTTAATAGAAAAAATGAATGTGAATTTATTAATAGTTATTTTAAATTCTATGGATTATTAATATATTATTTTTTTATTAGTTTATAATATATAAATTAAAAGTATTATTTTTATATTTTGTGATCTAATAATTAAATAAAATTAATATTAATATTTTTTTAAAAAAAAAAATTCGAAATGGGGATTGGGGAACCCACGAAAACCGGGATCTCCACCGGAATGGGAATGGGGATGGGAAAAAAATTATCTCCATGAATGAGATGGAGATGGGGATGAAGATGGGGAATAGAAATAAATTATTTATATAGGATGGAGATGGAAAATGTATCTCTGCCCCCACCCCACCCCGCCCCATACCCATCCATAGGGACCTCAAGTCTCAGAAAAGAGGTGTTTTACCACTAGGCCACTTTTTGGGCTTGGATTTATTTATTTTTACCAATAGGATTTATTTTATCTTAATATATTTTCGGAAAAAATAAGTTGTATTTATTTTAAGCTTTTTATTGATTTATTTGAATTTATTTTGTTTTGCAGTGTTATTGGGAGAGAGGGGCCGATGAAACGAAGACAATAGATGATAGGCTTTGGTTCTACTGAATTTGAATACTCTAGATTATTGATTTCTTGATGAACAAGATTGTAGGCTTTTCTTTTTGGTATAGCAAATTATCATTTTCCTACCGTTAGATTAGATTACCATTGATTTTGCTTATTTTACTTAGTTCTCTATTTTTGGATCCTACTGTTATAGTAAATTGTTGGTGTTTGGTTTTTGTGGCATTATTTTTACGGGTTATATTGTGGCTATCATTTTCTTATTCTTTAACTATGTTTTACAATTAATTAATAATGTTATTAATTAATTAACTATGTTTTACAATTAATTAATAATGTTATTAATTAATCGTTGTGCTTTAAATTTTTAAGAATTGAACATTTTATTTTATTTTTAGTAAGTGCTCATGTTTGCTTAGTAATATTTTATTTTATTGTTGTGTTTTCAGAATTTTACAATATTTGATGATACTAAGTTTGGTAGAAAATATATTTTGATGACAAAAATGCCAATCAATTTCTGTTTTTTTTATTGTAATCAATTTTTGTATTTTTTCCCCTCTCTCTCTCTCTCTCTCTCTCTCTTATTTTCTTCTTTTTCTTAAGTTAAGGACTTCTCAAAATTAATAAGATGTCTTCTTATCTTACTTAATTATTAAGATAATCAGGGCCTGCCCTGGGCAGGGGCAGCAAGGGCGCCGCCGCCCAGGGTCCATAAAACTTATAATTACGTTTTGTTTGTTCCCTCTCTTTCGAAACAGAGAAGTGCTAAAGTCACAATTGAGTTGAATCGGTGTTTAGTTGGTTGGTTGTTTATTCGTGATAGCTTAAGCTCGATCAGGTCTTCTTACTACCAAAATTGAATTTAGCTCTAAAGGTATGTTTTAATTTTGAAGGAAATTTCTTATTTTAATGAATTGAAAATTGTGTTTGATTTGATTGAATTCCATGTTAGCTTCTATTGGATGAAAATTATGTTTGGTGAAACTTATTATTGTCTTTTCTTTTTTGTTTGAGTTTACATTTGTAGCATTCATTATCTTCATAATGAATTATTTGTTTTAATTTTAATCATTAATCAATTCCTAAAGTTTGGAAGTATTTTGATTCTGATTTTATCATGCAATAGGAAGGAATAATAACTTCCAATTTTTTTTTACATCAGTCCATTACGAAAAAACATGGAATGGCCTATCAACGCTGAGGACATCCCCCAAGAGCGGGGGATTTAGTGACATTTCTGATTGGCCCAAATTTACATATAGTAATATCCATCTTTTACAAAAAACAAGCCATTTATGGATATTATCGGGAAGTTCGTGCATATCCAGTATAGTTCCTTTTTCACTACATAAGGATCAAGATCAAATGAACGTTCATTCTCTTTCTGTCAGAAGAAGATTTATTTCTAGCCTTTTGTCCTTTTTAGTATTGGAAACAGTTGTGGTGGTATTTGTACTTGTTTTGCATTCTTGATTAGTAGTTTCTATATTTATTATTCCATGTTTGAACATTATATTATTAAGCTTCTAAATTTTAACTATTTTTTTCTTTAAGCAAAAATGTTCTAAATTTCAATTTTTTTTGACATTTATCGATTACGAATATCTTAAATCATCGGAAAAATATTTTCCTCAACCAAAATACTGTTTCTTGAATTTTTTTTGAGAGTAAATAAAGCAAGTTTTAGCAAATATCAAAGCAAAGGCTCTGTTTTTAATTTTTCTTTATCAGTTTTAAATTTATGTTTAATTTTTTCCCCCATATTAATGAAATGTTGAATCACCATAAGTACCAAGAAACAGAAGAAGTTTGCTCTCTAAAGAGATCCCAAGATTCCGGTAGGGCTCTCAATATCTTGTCATTAACTTTTTGAGAAGTGTAATGTTCTCCAAGCTTCTTTAAGTTAGTAACAATTGCAAGAAGACGGTTGGTCATGGTAGTGATGTCTTTATTTGCCAATCTCTTGAATGTTTCATATTCAAAGATGGCGGTGAGTTTCTTCTCATCTCCCACTTGTTCCGTTCTCTCATGATAATTTTCCAATGCTTTTCACATTAGATATGGAGTAGAACAATGGATGATTCGACTCGCTTCATCCCTAGACATACAACTTAAGAGAAGAGTCATACACAAGTTGTTCCTAGCGTCATCATGTTGTTCCTTCTCACTCCAATCTTTTACATCCTTGGGAACTTTCTCACCATCATTTTGTATTGTTGGAGACTTGACTTCTTTGTCAATATAAAACCATAAGGATTGACTCCTTATATATCTCTTCATGCAAACCTTCCAAAATTCAAAATATGGCTTCAAGGATTGATGGTTGAGCTCTTGAATGGGTGCCATAGAATCTACTCTTGCAATTAAGCTTCAAAAGAGAACTAAGCACTGATACCAATTGAAAGTCCTTTTAGGCACTAAGAGGGGGGGTGAATTAGTGACTTATAAAAATATTTGAATATTTTGCAGAGGTTGGTTGAATAAAATTGGGGATGAAAGAACAAGAAATTTATAGTGGTTCGGTCCAAAACTCTTGACCTACATCCACTTCTCCAATCCTAGAAAGAAATTGGGTTCCACTATTCACCAAGAAAATACAATGAAATTTTTGAAAGTTTACCTCAAACTTAGGGTTTATTACTCACCTCAAACTTACAATGACTCTTAGTGTTTAAAGCTTACACTAAAACTAACAATCTCAATAAAGAAAGTTGGGTTTTAAAAAAAAAGAATATAATTGAATGAATAAGAGTGAAAGTACAAGAGGTTGTTGAAGAATTGAAGGTCAGTAGTTGTTGTAACCTCTTAAATGAATTAAATAGGTGTATTTATACCCATAAAGTAAAAACTAGCCGTTGCTCCAAGAATTTAATTATTTTCAGCTATGTGATATTCTACTCGGGCGAGTACCTGACCAATTCACGCGAGTTCAGACACATCTTTCACCAACGGTCATATAATGGACTCCATCTATGTCAGCGGTCATTTAATGCATTAGCCATTACAAATTTTTGAATTTTAACTCGAGCGAGTTCCTTACGAGAACTCGGGCAAGTAGGTTGATGGTTGACGGTTGACTATTGCTGAAGCTTTGACTTGAGAACTCGGGCTAGGTTTTAGCGACTCGGGCGAGTAATATGCTTATGTATCTTGATTCATGAAAATACTCGGGCGAGTTGTATTAGAAACACATTAGTTTCATATATAAATAAATAATAAACGGATCATAGATATGATTAGAAATTGCAGCAATATAAATAATAAATAATTAAATACAAACGTATATTAATCAATTAACAATAAACCTTAACACCAATGAAGGAGATAAAGATGTAGAAAAGCTGAGGCCTGTATGAACAGTCTCCTTAAGACGAGATTTGTCCGTACTAGACAACTGTCTCCCAGGATACAACAGCGAGCATAAGTGAACACAACCGCGAACAGAGCTTATTACCGGAACCTAGATCTAGAGACTGCCAACGAAAATTGGAAGGAAATAATTTCGGATTTTTGGATGAAAAATTCAGAATTCATTGAAGGAAAACGTAGAACTTTCTTCTACCGCGTGAAATAGAAGATAGCATCTTTTTATAAAGGCAGTCTGTGGAGAGATAAGATGGAGACTTCGGTGTTCAAGTCAGATTCCAATTCAGTGTTCAATTCGGATTCAGAGATTGAATCAGATTAAAACAACCATATGGATAATGGATAAGGTTTTAATTCGTATATAATTAAAACACTAAAAACGTGTGGACAGTGAAAATGGGCATTCGAACCGGCATTCGCGACGCGTACAACGTGTGGGCACGCCATGGAACTTGCTGGACCAAACCGGGATTTGCACCCCACCATGCGCCTCCATGCGCAAGAATGTATAACTTAGGCTTATAATGTTACACCTTACAAAATGATCATTCATTATAAACCACACCAACATCTCCATTCCTAAGCAATGTGGGATTTGGTTCTTTTAGCCAATTTAACCATTTGTCCCAAGCTTACTTCGAGCTTCAATTTCTCATTCATCTTAAATCCGTTTTGAGCATATAATATACCATTGAAACGCTCTCATTGCGTAGAATACGATGACACATTTCATATTATTCAAAACGCAATTTTCCTCTATAAATTATTATGCTCAAAGTTAATTAAACACACCAAAATTTCCAACAAGTTGATGGGAACTTAGGCGAGTATCGTGCATCTGTAATTCTTACCAATTACTCGGATGAGTAGGTAGCAACTTGGGCGAGTTTCTTGCGTCTAGATTCTTGAAGAGCAAGAAATACTCGGGCGAGTACCTTGTTGGATTTTGAAATCATCAGTTCTTTGCAAGTTTTAATTATTTATCTCTACTTGTCTTAGCATGAACTTGCTAGAACAACTTTAAAACACTAAAAAACACATTAGTAGATCACAATTTAAGTTAGTTTTGTCAAAGAATCAAAATAGAAGGGTTTTGACAATCCGAGCCCAACAATTTCCCCCTTTTTTATTTTTTTGACAATTTTTATTGTTAATAAAAAATATTTTGACTTTTACTAAATTAGAAAAAAGGAGGAGTCGAAGGAGGAAGGAAATGTCTTGTGGCCGCCTTTGAAGGAACTGGGAATGGTGGTTTGATTTTTTTTTTATTTTTCGTTTTATGATTAAGGTTAGGTTATATTTTAGTTTAATGAGTGGAGGGTATTTAAGTAAATTTTAAATTATAAAATAAGGATTGGTTGGAAAATAGCAAATGTTATACTGGAAGTAGCGACACTTTTTAAAAAAGAATAAAACTAAAAGAAAAGTAAATTGCAAAACACAAAAAATATTTTAAAAGAGTCACCACATTAATTTATGTAAGAAAACTAAGGTAAAACCTAATTTTAAAAATAAATGACTTTGATTAATTCAGAGGGCAAAAATCAAATTTTCCATAAGACACTAGTCTCAAAACATAATATATTAATGCATGTATAAACAAGTAAACAACAAATCAAAAGAAAATCAACCCAAAAGAAAGTAATAAGGATTAACAATTAATCCAGATATGTGATAGTTTAATGCAGTTTAATGCAATTTAGCTCAAATTCAATCTTAGATTTTTTCTTACGCGAAAACACTCATAAGAAACAATGTAAAAATGGACAAAAAAAAAATAAACAAATAATAAACAAGTTGTAAACCGCTTAATTCATACTGAAATATAATAATAAAATGACTATAAACCAAAAGTAATATGCCTTTTAACTAATTATAAACTAAAAAAAGGAATTGAAAAAAGGAAAATTACGATTGTATCCCGATGGGTTTACTTAATTGACTATTTTCTCTCTGTGTTTTCTTTTTAAATTAATTATTTTGTTCCCATGGATTATAAAAATTATACTATTTTGTCCTTTATCGTCGGAAACAGTGATGAAAATTAACAAGTCATATTTCATATGACTCGTTTCTTTGCTATGATTATAAATATGATATTAGTTTTGACTGAAACATCAATAATAAACTATAAAAGTAATTGACTAATCGAATAGTACTTTAGTATCTGCCTAATTTTTGAGCTTTTTGGTCATAAGTTGCCATTTTTCGGAGCTTACTTTATATTTTTTGCAAATATATGTTGACATCTGTATTAATTTTAATAGACAATTTATTGGATTGTCTTAAAAAATTGACTTTTTTTTCTCTATATAAATTCAACAGAGATAATACATGTGTCACAAAAAATAGGTAATAGAGAATCCTATATGCATATTTATAAATATAATACTTGTCTCTGCAACTCTTTCTTTCTTTCATTTCATAATTTTGTTTCAATTCTTTTGCCCTACACATAGTTTGCTCAATAAACTATTTTTACTTGAATTACAATTAAGATTCTTCCATCACAGAAACTAGTGGAAACCATTTCATTTCAATCTACCTCAGTTAATAATCTGATCCATTTTAATTCTTATATTTAATAATTTTTAATTAGATAGGTAGCTATTTATAATTCTTCTAAACACACAAAATAATTAAAGCTTATACTCTAAGAGAGAGAGAGAGCTAATGAAGCAAATCAAGGAGGATTCGTTCTTGATAATCTTGTAAAACAGAAAATATTGAAGTTCATTAATTAAACTTAATTAATAAAACTATTGAAAATAACCCTTAAGATTTAAAACCTAGTTATGGTTATTGATTAAATTACTCAATTTCAACTACAAAATCAAATGTTTTTAAAATCATACTAACGATGGAAGCCATTGTAGGAACAGAAGATGCGAAATTCAATTGGAAATAACGGCAAAATAGTTAGTATGAAAAACTTATATATTCTCACATCCTGGGTGAGAGAGAACAGTCAGCCGATTCAATTTTATATGTTTAGTTAGATGAATCCAAAGTATTGCATCTACTATGTGAAATTAATTAAATGCAATTTTTTTAAATATATTTCCTTTAAAACTGTAGAATTAAATGTTTATTTTTTATATTATGGCCTCCACTAAAATCTCTATAGTCATAGTATCATGCATTTTTAATGATTTTTCTGTCATATGAAATCTCTCTCCCCATGACTATGGATGCTCTTAGTATCACTTCTAACTTTGGATAGGATATATAAGAATATACACTTAAAGAAGGCCAATTCTTAGCACTTCTAATTGTTGAATATCCAAATTCTTTCCACAAAGCCATCATGAAGTCAAATGTCAACCCAACAAGGTCATCATTTTATCTTCCAAATAGACAAAAGAAAGATACCATCCAAAGCTCATACTCCACTATGAACTAATGCTATCTTCTGTACTTTGTAATATTACAGAAAATAGAGAGAGTGAGAGATAGAGAGAAAGAGCGAGGAAGAGAGTGTTTTTGTTTGAGAGAAAACCTTATTGTGTATTGAGAGAGGGTTGGTTTTTTGTAGTTCAGTGAGAGTTGCTTTTCATGTAATTCTATTACGTGATTAATAGAAGAATTTTCAATCCTAACAAGTGGTATCAGAGCCTTGGTGAGCTCCATAAATTTTTTTTTCTCTCCAAAAATATCCACTGTCCAAATTTTGTGTTTTCAAATTTTGCTCAAAAATAAGATTTGATCACACCACTGGGAAGGGCTTGACGAGAGGAGTTTTCTGGAATTTTCAGGAGGAAAAACGGAAGCCGGAGTAGCCCTCATGCGCCGCACGCTCCTGCGACTGGGAAAAACCAGTCTGGCCATGCGCCCCACGCGCCAGCAGTGAGGAAGACGATCCCAGGCAACGCCACTTCAGCCAAACTGCCACGTCACCAGCCACGTCAGTCAGTGCCACGTCATCACTTGACACGTCATCAGACACGTGGGCTGCCACGTCAGGTCCGAATGACACGTCAGCGTACCCGTGGGTTTCTCAGGAAGTGACACGTGGCCCTCTCTCTGTCTGCCACGTCACCAGCAGAGCAGATCTCTGGTTTGAACCGATCTGGTTCGGATCAGTTTGTTTTGGAGGTCCGGTTCAGTCGTTTTCAGGCCGGTTTTCGAAGAAGTAAGACTGGTTCCTAACGTTTTCCAGCATTCCGAATTCAACCGTGACCTCGGTTTTGCCTAATTTTGCTCTCACAGTCCGGTACAAGCAAATTTGAGGCATTTTTTATGGAGTCTTCAAGCACGGATACGATGATCCGGCTTATGCCCACAAACTACAACATGGGGAAGCCAATGATGGAAGATTTGCTGATTCTGAAGGATTTAGCAGAGCCTTTAGAAGTCAAAGGTGTCAAACCAGACACGAAAATGGAGGAAGTCTGGACGAGAACGAACAAGAAAACGGTGGCGTTAATCAGACAATGGATTGACCACAGTGTTTTTCATCATGTTTCTCAAGAGACAGACGCATATACACTCTGGGTGAAGCTAGAGAATATGTATCAAGCAAAGACAGCCCGTAATAAGACGCTCCTGATGAGAAGATTGGTAAACCACAAGCTATGTGGTGGTACCTCTGTTGCAAAACACCTGAGTCAATTTCAGGATCTTGTGAATCAGCTCGGTGCAGCTGAATAGATTCTCAAAGACGAGGAGCAAGCCATATTGCTATTGAGTTCTCTACCTGATAGCTGGGAGACGCTCGTTGTTACTCTCAGTAATGCTGCTCCCGATGGCAAAGTAACTATGTAGATGGTTATAGATGCTTTAATAAACGAGGAAGCCCATAGAAAAGAAGTCGGGGTTGATCAGTCGCATGCCCTTGTTTATGAAAGCAATGAAAAAGGGGGAGGCAGAAATGAAGGTAGAAGTAAAGGTCGAGGTCGAGGCCGAGGAAGAGGAAAAAATCGAGACTACGATACAAAGAATGTCGACGAAGATACGGATCAAGATGATAGTATTATTAAATGCTATCATTGTGGCAAGAAAGGTCACAAAATCAGGAATTGTCGGAAGTTTTTGAAAGAGATAGCGCAAAGCAGTCAGAAATCTCAGAAGGATGATGGTGACACAATGGTCACCATATCATCGGATGTTGCATAATCCGAGTGGGAGGCCTTCCTCCATCATGATTCGGAGGAATGAGATATACGGAGATGAAAGAGTCTCCAAGATGTTGTTGTTTTCCCTTGTTCAAGGTTTACGAATAAGGATGAGATACCTTTCTCTAAGGTGTTCAGAGAAAGAGAGAAGGTATTGACTGAGGGGGAGCTACAGAGGAAGATGGAAGCGTCTCGCCTGATGATGCAGGGGAGGTAGAGAGTTGACAAGAGAAGTTCTTCCTTTTTCTATGAGAGAAAAGAAAATGATAGCGGTATCCTACTATTTGGCAGTAGGAAGTGACGGAAGAATCTGGAGGGGGAGTTTGTTGAATATCAGGATTCTTTCCACAAAGGCATCATGAAGTCAAATATCAACCCAACAAGGCCATCATTTTGTCTTCCAACAAGGCCATCATTTTGTCTTCCAAATAGACAAAAGAAAGATACCATCCAAAGCTCATACTCCACTATGAACTAATGCTATCTTCTGTACTTTGTAATATTGCAGAAAATAGAGAGAGTGAGAGATAGAGAGAAAGAGTGAGGAAGAGAGTGTTTTTGTTTGAGAGAAAACCTTATTGTGTATTGAGAGATGGTTGTTTTTTGTAGTTGAGTGAGAGTTGCTCTTCCTGTAATCTATTACGTGATTAATAGAAGAATTTTCAACCCTAACAAAGCCATCACTAATTTAATTCCAAGTTTCTAATCAGAAGGCAAATATGCAATACCATTAAGAGCTACATTGGACCAGGGAAAAAAAGAGTTACATTTCTATTTCAATGTCGCATGTGGTTGCGATGCTCAGCACATAGAAGTGACCCTAGGATATCAAAGCCAAACTATTTGAATGATTGGGAGCCTAAGGATGTACATTGTGGGTTCTCGTACGAAATTACGAAATCATGTGAGAGCAGCCGCAACACAAAGCATGAAAATGAAAGTGTTGGTGAGAGTTCAATTAATCTGAATGCACCTTCTCCTCTGAATTTCTCCGAACCAAGACTTAGTGATCTCATTGGTAAAGGAAGGTGAATGGTTGTTTTTCTTTGGATTCATGATTTGAAGCCAATATATACTCATTTTGTCAATTTTG
>CATIWJ010045922.1:0-37601 GCA_949640765.1 Croton laevigatus | reverse complement strand
AGATCTCCCATTATGCAGCGATTGAATCTCAATAGGATCTCTTAAATTACTCTTCACAATTCTGTTGTTGTTGGGGAGGATAATTGCAGCTTGATTTTCTTCCTTATCTCTCCAATTCTTATTCATAGCTTGATTTATTTCCTTATTGCTCCATGCTGCAGATTTGTTATGTTTAATACCCTCCCTCAAACTATGCAGAGGCTAGAGGCATAGTTTGTTGCAAAAGTGAAGCAAAGAAGCTTTACATAGAGGCTTTGTAAAGATGTCCGCAATTTGAAAACCAAAAGTAACATCTTGAGTAATAAGAAGTCCCATGGAGACCCTTTCACGAACAAAATGGTAGTCTAATTCAATGTGCTTACTGCGAGCATGAAAAATAGGATTAATAGTCATGTGTAAAGCGCTTAGATTGTCACAAAAGAGAGTTGGTGGTTGCATTTGAGGAACACGAAGATTATGTAAGAGGAAGGTGAGCCAGGTCAATTCTGCAGCAGTGTTAGCCATTGCACGATACTCGGCATCGGTGCTGGAACGAGAAATGGTTGGTTGCTTTTTTGCGCACCACGAGATAATATTTCGTCCAAGAAAGGTGCAGAAACCAGTTGTAGATTTTCGTGTAATAGTACACCCCGCCCAATCTGCATCGAAGAAACCACAAAGATCAAGTGTAGTATCACCAGTTAAATTTAAACCAAAATAAATTGTTCCTTTGACATATCTCAGGATACAACGAACCATTTGCATATAAGCAAAAGAGGGTGATTGCATAAACTGAGAAACATAATTGACAAAATAGAAATGTCAAGCCTGGTGAGTAGGGCTGCAAATGAGCAGAGCGGATCGCGAGCAGCTCGATAAATGCTCGCTCGAGCTCCCTTGTCAAATAAACGAGCCGAGCACGAGCGCAAGAATTAAGCTCGTTTATAAACGAGCGGTTTGCGAGCATGCTCGCGAGCGGCTCGAGCCCCTCGCGAGCGCATGTTTCATTTAGCTCTAAACGAGCATGCTCGCGAACGGCTCACGAACACCCACATAATATATAAACCTAAATTTTACCCTAATTTTAGATATCTACCTACTTCTACTCTCTCCTGCTGCTCCCCTCTCTCCCTTTCTCGCCTCTCTCCCCACGATCTGGAAATCGACAACCCCTAGCAGCCCTCACAGCCTGACCGACGGCGAAGCCGTTCCACATCAGGTTATTTTTGTTTCACTATTTGGATTTTTGTAGATACCCAAAAACTGCAAAAATCTTGATGTTTTTGTTAATTATTTTGATGTTTTTGTTTTTGTTTGTTGATTTGTTTTTTTTGTTGATCTGTATTTTTGTTTTTGTTAATTATTTTGATGTTGATCTGTGCTTTTGTTTTTGTTGATCTGTGTTTTTATCGTTCCAGCCTAATCATTTGGTTTAAAGATATAGGGATCCAAGATCGAAGGCAAGCTATCCGAGATCTGCGACGGGATCTTGAAGCTTTAAGATGAGAAGCTCCTTCCAGCTGCTGGCACCGGCATCTGGTGGCCACCGTGGCATTGCATGGTTCTGGTCCTGTGGAGACTGCTAGGGCTACTCTTCATCGAAGAAGAAGATGTTGAACCGCATAAAACCGAGCCCAATCTCATTAACAAATCCAATTCTGGGCCTGGTTCTCATTGGATTTTTTTTTTGGTTAAAATTTAATGTAATTAAATTTAATTCTGTTAAAAAAATGTAATTAAATTTAATTTTATAAAATAAAAATATATTGATATATTGTTTTATTAATAATATCTTGACGAGCTTTTGAACTCGAGCGGCTCGAAAATAATCGAGCCTAAACGAGCCGAGCTCGAGCTCAAAATTTACGCTCGTTTAATAAACAAGCCGAACGTGAGCAGGCCAATGCTCGGCTCGGTTCGTTTGCAGCCCTATCCAGTACATATAGGATAATGTACAATTGTGCTACATACTGGGCAAAAAACATTTTGAATTGGAAATTCATATTTGGGGATTAATGAATTCCTAATATTTGGGTGATGAAATAATGTTTATAAAATATGCTTAATGAATTAAAATATTACCATTAAAGTGCACATGTTATGCAATGAAGCTCTTCGAAAAATATGCACTTCTACGAAGTTCGCACAATTGTATTATTATACAACACGTAGTTATTACACAGATTTTAAAATCTTAATAATAAAATACACGGGTTAAAAGTGCCTACTAATATATTTAGGGGTTAAAAATTTCAAAGCATAATAGTACAAAAGGCAAAAAATAGTTTTTGCCCTTACTATATATATACAGACACATTCAAGCATATACATGCTATTTTTTTTTTTTTATGTATGTGCGTTATATGAAAATAATCCTTCTTAAAAATTTGTCATTTATCCTTTTAATATTATTTTTTTATCCTTCTAAAATTTAGATTTTAATAAAATATAATATAAATTCAAGTCAATGTTCTTTTAATAAATATTATTTCAATTTATTTTTATAATTACATTCTTTTAAAAATTACTATTTTAATTCATATTTATAATTAATATTCTCTTAAGAAATTTTATCTTATTTTTAAGTATTATTATTTTAATCCATATCCATAATCATATTCTATTAAGGAATATTATTTTTAATTATATAATTCATTAATTAATTAATTTATTCTCCTAAATTTTATATTATAAATTCAAAACAATGTCCTATGATGAAAAATTATTTCAGTTCATATTATAATTAAATTCACAAAAGGAATACAATTTTAATTCTCATTTATAATCATTTCCGATTAAAAAAATGCTAATTTTAATTATAATACTATTTTATTTTTATTAACTTATAAAATGAAATTATAATTTTATAGGGGCATTTAAGAAATAAATTTTAATTAATTGAAATGTAAAAAATAAAAAATACGGAGGTAGTATTGTTTTATGAAATTTTCAGTTGTAATTAATCAATTTTCAAGGCTACGATGTTTTTAAAAAATTTCCAGATGCAATTAATATTAGGAAATTACTTAACTACACTTTGATAGTATATGAGGAAATTCCATACATCAAATTTTATTTTGACATGTATTATCTTAAATAAATTTTTTTTATCCATTTTAATTATTTCCTAGATTTGTGTATTATTGAGGTGAAGATTCGTATCGTAGTTCTCGAGCTCAAAATACAAGGATACGAGAGTAATTCTATTTTGTTTAAACTTGTTCATTTTTTGTCCTCTTTCCGGCAATAATACGCCTAAAACCCTTCTCCCGGGGGGAAAAATGCCTAAAACCCTAAAAAGCCATTTTCCCTCCTTTTTCATGGCATGACTCACTCTTCTTCCACAGCCCTAAACTCTAATCCTATGGTTCTTTCTTCAGCTTTCCGCGTATTCCGTCACCACATTCCTCTCGCCCAGATTCACTTCTCTGGGTTCCGCCGCGGTTTTTCTGACCGCCGTTTCCTACGAACAGTCTCTTCTTCTAGGACCCTATTCCAGCCGGTGCAGGCACGCCGCAGAGACTATACTTCGGCCACAGAGCAGAGGGATAGTGAAGACCAAAATGGTGGTCTATTTGTAACTGATTCTGGTGTAGGTGGTAGGGATGGTCAAGTTGTGCGTACAGAGCTTCACAAAGAGGCCACAGAAGCTTATGTGGCTTATGCCATGTCAGTGTTGCTTGGAAGGGCTTTGCCTGATGTGAGGGATGGGTTGAAGCCTGTGCACCGCAGGATATTGTGAGCAGTAATTTGAGGCTCTGGATAAAATGTGGAATTTATTTGTATTTTTAGCTTTGAATTGGTGTTCATCTCAAAATTTTACTGACTGCAGATTTGCAATGCATGAACTGGGACTGTCCTCGAGAAAGCCATTCAAGAAATGCGCTAGAGTTGTTGGTGAGGTTAGGCCTTCTTTTGGTTAAGTGCAGTAACATCTTTTGTTGTGTTGTTTTGGTTGATGAGTTGATTACTTTAACATGTTATCTCTACTTGCAGGTTCTAGGTAAGTTTCATCCTCATGGAGACACTGCTGTATATGATGCACTAGTGCGAATGGCACAGGTAACCGTCAGACTCATGAGACTTTTTTTTGTCTTTATGTTTTAATCGTGTTTTCCATTGCATGCATACTTGCTTTCCTCAAAATAACCCATTACATTCGCATTACTATAATGTTTGCTTTTCCTATTTTTCGTTTATTAACCTCTGTTTAGCAATACTGAACTTCCTCATTCTTTTAGTGTTGGACAATTTTACTTATGCTAGTGATTTTCATGCAGGATTTCTCCTTAAGAAGCCCACTTATCCAGGGGCATGGGAATTTCGGTTCAATTGATGCAGATCCTCCTGCTGCTATGCGTTATACAGAGTGCAGGCTGCAAGTAAGTTGCCATACTCAGTAGTATTTGAGTACCACGCACACACAATAATATAATTTTTAGCTAATTATGATTAGTTTTTCATATTGAATTTTTCTTAGTTTTCCCTCCATGTTTAAACTTAAACTGAGTGCAGTTTTTCAAATTCTAGTTTGAACTTACGCTTCTTAATTTTTCTGTTTAGTGACTTGACTTTAATCCTTTAGGCCATTTACTAACAAATCTAATATGACCTATATACAGTCTGATGAATATTGGTAGTTCATTGTAAATCAACAATTTCAATTGTAATTTTGTTAGATATTGATCTTTTAATTGCTGGAAGATATTTTAATAAACATGATAGCATTAATTTTTATCAACTGTTTTTCTTTTCTAATGTCATTAGATTTACATGCACTAACATGTGATTTTCATTGTATCTTTTATGTTGCATCTATAAGATGATATGTAAGTATTATTATTTTTGTGCTTAGGTTTTTGGGTTGGATATTCAATTATTAGGATTTGGATTTGGAGCGCCGAGGATGATCCATTGGACATCTAATTTAGGTTATGTTTAAAGATTTATTCCTTTTAATTGGATTTGGATGCATAATTCAGTTGATATCACAATAAATCAAGGTGTTATTGATTATATATGGCCATTAGCTTTAGCATAATGCTTATCATATAGACCATCAAATTCGTTTGTCTTATCATGTTGTAGAAAAAGTTTGATTCCTTTGATTGTTTGGCTATTTTTCACATTTGTTATGTACTTTGCTTGGTGCTCAGACAGATTAGTCAACTTAAAGGATGCTCAATCATTTTAGTTCTAATTTTGCAGGCCCTGACAGAAGCAGTTTTGTTGGCAGATCTCGAACTTGATACTGTAAGAGTTATTGTTTGGCTCATATCAATAGTGGTGACCTCTCTTTGAAGTCATTCTAATATATCTGTTTTTTGCCCCCTTTTCAGGTAGATTATGTTCCTAATTTTGACAATTCCCAAAAGGAACCTTCACTTTTTCCTGCTCGGCTTCCAACATTATTGTTAAATGGTTCATCTGGTATAGCGGTAATACTATAGCCTCTCGTGTGTTTCCATGGATAAATTTTGTACGCGTGTTTACTTCTCTGTTTTCCCCCCTCTTTTAAATGGTAATACTGTTTTATAGCATGATGAACTTGAATGTGAATTCATTTTATCTTTTGTTTAGGTTGGCATGGCAACCAACATTCCTCCTCACAATCTTGGAGAGTTGGTAGATGTGCTTTGTGCACTAATTCGTAATCCAGAAGCTACTGTAAGTGCCTAAATCATCACTGAAGTTTTGGATGTATGGAAAATGAATTTCCTGTAAATTTTAATTGCATTGGCTTTTGCATTGGGCATTACCATCTTGTCATGTGATTTTAGTTGAGAACATTTAGGTATTCTAGTCTTATATTTTCACATTTAAATTTTAAAATTGTAATTTCATGTCATTTTGATAAAATAGAATTATAATTGAAGCTAAGATTGATTACTATTGGTCTTTGTTTGTGTCTAGAAAATAACTCATATTTGGAAAATATTTCTGTAGAAAATGTTTTCCTTGGAGGATAGTTTCTAATGTCATTTGTTGTTATTTGGTTGCAATATTGAAAGTTAGTTCAAATATTCAAGTGAGACTGTCAAAATACCTATAACTATTTGATACTTCTAAATTTATTGTTAAATATGATTAAAAGTAATAGTACAATTTTAAAAATGTGGAGGGTCCTACTTGCTAGTGACTGGTGTTGATTGGTGGTGATAAAAAAGATGACTGCCCCGTGATTGATAAATTAACTATGAGTCTTGTTAATGTTACAGTGAGTTTCTCAAATTTGGAGATTAAAATGTAAATAGATTATTAAGGGTACAATTATTTTATATTTTATTATTTTGATTTTTATGGTGAATATGTACATTTTTTATGTTAACATGTTATATGAATAAAGTTATCAATTTGCATTGCATATTAAAGTTATCATGCTATGTATTGAGAATAAAATAATTGATTACTTTTGCAAAATATATTGTTTAATGTCACAAGCAAGATTTCCATCATGTAGGTATTTGTTTGGTTCATGAGGTTGCTTCTTTTTTTTTTATACAGTTGCAAGAGTTGTTGGAGTACATGCCTGGACCTGATTTTCCAACTGGAGGAATAATAATGGGAAATCTTGGGTTGGTTAATGTTTTTAATTACATCTTTTTTTGGCTTTAATCAACTGTGAACATTGGGAATCTTTGATCTTAGATTCTTTATTATTGCGTACTTTATTTTTGTTGCATTTTAATTTCAAAGGCTAATCTTGTATGGCAAATGTATTCTAAACTGTTATAGAAAACCGTGCTAATTAGCCTACTATTTTCTCCTTCCTAATTATTTAGCATAGCTATAAGATTAATATTTCCTACTTCCTAATTAGAGTTATTAATACTAGGATCTTGTGCGTGTATATATATATATATATATATATATATATATGAGGCAACGCTTCAAAGTTGAATATAGAGAAATTATTCTGAATATCGTATCAAAGCCTACTGCTCTGTTTCCACTTTAATTTTGTGCTCGAGGCATCTGTTTAGGCTTCCTTTTTTAGAAAGCTTATTCCAGTGAGGTTATTGTCTCAATGTCAGCTTGGCTGTTGATTGACCCCTGTGATAATGTTTAGACATCAGATCAGCTATGCACTGACATGTTTTTGGTGCTGCATTCAAGTACACTTTCTTTTTACTAGCTTCAGCTTAATAAAGAGTATTTACATTCCATGAGTTATGAGTTTTGGCCACTTTTGTTGGTGACCTTTGCGTTATGCTTGCTGAATGCTTAAGTGAATTAGTGGTTTTGTTACGCAGGAGGATGATTCATAGATATGAGAGTGTAGTTACACTCATGGTATAGATTTTTTTTGTCAGCACATCATCATCAAGATCTATTGGCTTGTTATGCTGGCACTTTCTTAAACTCTGATTACTAGATTATGGGCTAATTTTCACACATGGTCCCCCAACTTAAGGGTTTGTAATAATGTTTAGTTTGTAACACGAACATCCTCCAACTTTGTTTTGATAAAAACATGTGACCTTTAACTGGTTTCTCCACTTTCAGCATGCGAATTGCTATGTAATATTGTTTTCGACATCTGAGTATCTATTGTGTTATAAAATTTTTCAAAACAATATGTATTTGTTATTTAATTAACAATAAATATAGTAGTACAATATGAATATTTTTAATTCTTATCCTGCCTTTTATGTCAGGATTTTGGAGGCATATCGAACTGGACGAGGACGCATCATAGTCAGAGGAAAAGCGGTTATTGAATTGCTTGACTCTAAAACCAAGCGAACTGCTGTTATCATAAAAGAGGTTATCATTTGCGTTTATTCCTTGACTTGCTTTCATGTGCATATTCATCTTCAAGCTGTAGGAGGGAGTAACATTTTCCAACTGTACAGATTCCTTACCAAACCAACAAGGCTTCTCTTGTGGAAAAGATAGCTGAACTTGTAGAGAATAAGGTATTTTTCCTATTACTCGAAAATAGTAAATATGTGTCAAAAAATCACTAAAACAATAATGTTCTATAATCTTTATCTGGCAGAGTTTAGATGGCATCAGTGACATTCGTGACGAAAGTGATCGTTCTGGAATGCGTATAGTGATTGAGGTATTTAAATATGCACAACATTCTGTGCTGTAGAGCGAATTCTTTGTACTTATTACATTGGCATTTTATTTTTTCTAATGGATTGTTATGGCACACAGCTAAAACGGGGAGCAGACCCATCAATAGTGTTAAACAATCTTTATCGTCTTACTCCGCTTCAGTCGAGCTTTAGTTGCAATATGGTTGGGTAAGTAGTTCCTCTTACTAACCTGATTGTAGCATCTGGGTAGAATCCTACATACTGCTTGTCCATTGTATTGATTGCTTTGGAGTTTCAGCTAATGTGATCTTGTTTTTGACATTTTGGTTTGTGCATGACACAATTTTTTCTATATATCCTTTCATTCACTCTTGCCAGCTTTATCTGCTTTGTTTGCTTCTTAATTCTTAATTTATTGGAACTACCATGCTAGCTTAATATTTGATTGATTTCATTTTAATTTCAATTAGCTTGTTAAGTGCTAGTTTCTTGCATTTCAACTTGTTCTGGTAAATTTAGGTTTCAATATTTTTGTTTAACTTCTTCAAGTAAAACTAGATTTGTAGTCTTATTTAATTGGCTACCTTAAACAATTAAATAATAAAATCCAGCTCATTTATCCTATGGCAGTGTGGAATTATTTTCCTTGTGATTTTAAGAATCACCTATATGAGTTTGAAATGTCTACCTATTCTTAAAGCAAAATATCTGTGTTAACCTTCATTTTTTTGCTAACCTTCATTTTGAGTGCAGAATTTTTAGACCTGCCATGTCAGAAGGGTTCTGTTATTTGATTTCACTTCGGTTTCTTAAGCTTTATTTTGTTGATTCAAAGCTTGATGTACACGTGGTTGAGGTCAGAATTAATTGATTCATTTGGCTAAATTGCAGTAAGGCACAATCATGGATGAAAAAATATGATTCTCTTT
This sequence comes from Croton laevigatus, assembly GCA_949640765.1. NCBI lineage: Eukaryota > Viridiplantae > Streptophyta > Magnoliopsida > Malpighiales > Euphorbiaceae > Croton > Croton laevigatus. Next base: position 28,645 of record CATIWJ010045922.1, on the reverse strand, counting down.
TGGTTCTATCAGCCTTTGTTTGTTATAGAAGGATAAAGTGAGAATCACACTTTCTTTCTCTTCCCTGGATAATGGCTGTTCTAACTATTTTACTCTCCTCCTCCACATCTCAGCAGTCTGATCTCTGAGCTCAGAAACTCAGTAATGGACTAAAACATCTGCAAACCAGTTTATGGCACAATCTTGACAGTAGAAAATGTTCTACACTCTAGATTGTACTTGGTATTTTGGCTCTGCTAGATGGCGTGGGTTTTGAATGATGAGAATTTGTGCTATTTTTGGATGAGAAAATTGAGAAGAAAGTTTATAAGCTGGGGATGGAGACTAATGGAGGAGAAAGCTGATCTGCTTCTATATAGGAATGTGGCTTATGTAATATTTGAGAAAAATTATGGAGAAGAGTATGGGGAAAGGTGATGGCAGAAGCTGTGTCTGCCATGTGTCAGGGAAGAGGGAGCATTTTTTCCAATATGGCTGTAAACGTTGGGTCATGATCAGCGCTTTTCAGTTATCGTGAGATTTTAGCTTGATAGTTTTACATTTTCTTTATCAAGATCTCCATAGTTTTCTTCTCCCTTCTTCCTTCTATATTTGATTTAACCTATTCCCCATAGTTTTCTTCTCCCTTCTTCCTTCTATATTTGATTTAACCTATTCCTTAAGTTAACTTTTTAGCTGCATTCATCTTTTTCACCTTTCCGGCCAAGTCAGATTCTATAAAATTATGATACACAACCACAGTTATTGTATTTTTGCCCTTAGATAGGGGCAGTCTGCTGGGTCCTAGAAGAGCAAAGGCCAGTGACCTTACTAAGGACCTGCCTCTACTCCCTAGGTATGTATCCAAGGCACATGTGATGCGATCGCTCATTGTTTTGCAGTAACTATTTTTGGATTTTATTTTTAATTTTCATATATCGGGTAACACCTATCTTGCAAACACCTTTTTATTATTTCAAACAATTGGAATGAAAGATCATATTAAGTTGACAAAAGAAGATAACGAAGACATCAAAATCAAATACTTACTCATCAGATCTGCAACCCCATAGAAGCTGACTCAAAACCTTATAGACTCCAACAATCTAGCCCTCCTATTCAACATATGATTCAAAAGGAAAGAGATGTGCCTCTCAAATTCTCACTTTCCCTTAGTGCCATTCTTTTAACTCCAATATGTCATGTTGCCAAATTTGTTTCTTATTTATGATGCTAATAATTTGAAATTATTTGCATAATTTGTGTGTGAATATTTTAAATAATTCAATGTACTAGTGAAGCTTTGTGATTTTGACTTAATGTATGTGTTCTATTTTATTCATCATACAGTTCAATTTGTACGTGCTTCATTTATGAATGGGTAATTGTAGTGCCGTCTCTCTTTGAGCCTCCTCCTCTATTCTCTCTCCCTTTCTAGACCATTTTTGTTTTCTTCCTTTCCATCTACTGGCTACTTACTTTCTCACTCTGATCACCACCAGTACCCCCCTCTCTCCAACCACCACCATCCAACCTTTTTTTTTTTTTTATTGTCTTTCAATTGATTTGTGTAGTTTCTCCATCCATCACTGTTTTATCAGCTAATGCCTAGCATCACCATTGATCACTGTGAGCCTTCCCTTTGATGACATGAGCATCAAATGGGAGTCATGACAGTAGCACGAGACAGTTTCCTTTGTGTATGGTAAAGAAAGAGAAGAATGTCATGATGGTGGCGGTGGCTAGAGAGACTGGCGTTTTAGGTTTTGTGAACTGCTGTTTCTGAAATATGCAAGTAAATATAAATTTTCACTGTATATATAAGTATATACCATATCAGACCTGTATGTATACAGTGAATATGCATAAATACCATACGTATAAATATATGTATGTACATATATATACTTAATCAAAATGGTATATAGTGATGAACATCACCGGAAACCGCTTGTCATCTATGGTGTTCTTTTTTCTGGTGATTCTAGTGAATTTTGATTGTTTTTTAAAAGGCAGATATATGTACACACTTGTGTTTACAGGCGAAGCTCACCGGTGAATTTTTGGTGAATTTAATTAGTATATATGCATGTTTAGCTGTATATACAGCTGAAGTTCCCTTAAAGTCGCTACTTGGCAGTGGCGAGTCAGTGTGTGGTGCTGTTGGGTTTGGGGTGATTGAGATTGGAGGATGGTTCTGGTATTATATATAATTTTTTTGATGGATTATATATGACATTTAACTAATATTTAAAACTTGTTGACATTTATTTGAAATGAAATGCCTGCTATTTTGCATAATTAACCCTTTAAGAATTTTATGAAACTAAGTTATTGAGCTCCAATTTGGGTTAATATGAACTTATTTCAAGGTTGCTTTTAATTAGGAAAACATGAGTTCTATTAATTAGTTTATTAGCATGAAAACTTGGTATGGTTTTAGGGTAATTAATTACTCTTATGCTTTGTTTGTGAGAAAAGGAGTGTATGATATGGGTGGGATGTAAAATAAGGAAGTAAAATGAGATTGTTTATTTACATTCTCATTTTACTCTCATTGTTTGCATTGAATGAAATAAAAAGAGTGTAAAATAAGTAGTATTTTGTTTTAATATGTTTTTTCTTTTATTGCTCTGTTACTTCTTGTTTGCCTTGCAAATTGGGAGGAAAGTTTTAGGGTGCAAAATAAAAGTAATTTACTCCCTCATTTATTTTTTACACTCAACCAAACAATGGATTTTGTTAGTCCCGATTTCCAATATATTTTCTCTCCATATTTTACAACCATTATTATTTTACCTTTATCCAAACATGCTCTCAAAGACTTTATGATAACTTCATTGTATCATACATTTCCAAGTATTAAATAATGTTGTTTATGGTCCAATATGTTTTATTTTAGTTTTTAGGACTTATTTAAATTTTGAAGTTAATTCTTTTTTTTTTTTTTTAAATTTTTCCTCACACCTTGCTCAGGCATGAACGTGCCTTGTGCTGAGACCCAAGAAGAGGTCTTTGTGCCTGAGTGCACCTTACGTTTGTAATTACTATGCGCTGAACTTAATCGATTCTGCGACCAATTATTAATTGGCTTGTGATATATAAGTTTGTAGCAATATGATTAGTGGGACTTCAAGCCAGCTGTCACCTGCTGCAATATGTACAATATATGCTAGGTTATAATCAAATGCTGGCAGAAAAGTATAAGTTGCTATATGCGTATAAAAGTCTCATGTGATCTTAATACTGATACATCACTCTTTTACTTTTTTCTTGGAGATATGATACTAAAATTCCCCCTATTTGGTTGCCGGTTTTTATTTGTTGGAAATATGCCATCAAGATGCATATTTTTTTTAATTAGTTCGAATCTTTTAATATTTTGAATATTATTTTCTTTCCTAAGGATCAGAAATAGGTTACGATTAGATGCCAATTTGTTTGTTTTAACCATCCTTGTTTGATGGGATTTATCTGTTATATTTTCCTTGCAAATATGTTCCTTGAATTCAATAAAAATACTGCAGCTTATATGTTTATTCTTCTTCTCTAGGATTCTCTCCCTTTATTGCAACTACACTTTTTTAACCTTTTAATCCTTTAAATCTTTAAACCGCTTAAATCATTTAAACCATTCTCTTAAATTCCCAACAGTATTTTGCACAAACTATGTCTGAATATCAAATTACTTTTTCATTATGAAAATGAATTATTAGGGACAAAGGGAAGTTCATTGTGAAGTACAATGTTGCTAAGTGTTCTGTATGAATCCAATTAAATAATCATCTGTTGCATATAGTGTATGCTGTCATCCTGTTGCCTGTAAAATATGCGTACATAGAAACTTACCCATATTAATCATATCTGATGGATAAAATACATCTTTACTTTACTATACTGTAATTTGGAACTTCATTTTGTTCTTGCTTGCTACTGTAGTTTTATGCAATAACTCTGTATAACTTGCTCTGCTGTAGCATTCTTGATGGGCAACCCAAACAAATGGGTCTCAAAAATCTGCTTCAGGTGGCTACTTACACATTTATTTTGAATTGCACAATCAGTTTTTTTTTTCCAAATAAAATCCTTAATTTTTTTTCCATTCTTTTTTCTGTTTTTGAGTGTTGCCACATGGAAGTAAACAGCTCCTATGTTTTTTCTTTGCTAGGCATTTTTAGATTTTAGGTGTGGTGTTGTAGAGAGACGTGCCAGATTCAAGCTTTTGCAAGCTCAAGAGAGAAGACACATTGTTGAGGTATGTGAAGATCAGAAAGTATCTGGTAGTTTTATATTCCCCTTGAAAATTTCACTCCTTCCTCGCTGTCCCCTGTGCTACTGAGTTTTAAGTAATGATTTAGCTTGTGCTAGGTCCTTACATCCTGTTAATATGTTCAGTGTTCAAAAGATTCATAAAAGAGTTTAATTCTCTTTACACTGACCATCAGTCTACTGCAAACCCCTTCCTTTAACTGGGACTGGCTATGCTTCACCAAGTTCACTCAAATGGTGTGTTAACATCCTAATTTATATAAAATAGCAACAACAATACAAATCTGAAAAAGTCTACAATAGATATGCCAAAAAAGGAGAAGTCTGCTGTTACTAGAAATGCAGATACATAAAAATCTTCCAACATTAATGATGAAGTAATGTCCATAATAATATTCTACCTCCCGAGAACTGTTAATACAAAGTGAAGATACCAAGTATTTTACTTTGCTGCATTAACTGATTAAATGATCTGTCAGGGTATTGTGGTGGGGCTTGATAATTTGGATCAAGTGATTGCTATAATTAAGGATGCTCCAAGCAATGCAGCTGCATCTAGTGGTCTGAGGAATGGTATGGTTCCTATACATATCTTGCAAGGTTTCCTTGTTAAGTATATCCATTTAATTTTTGCTCTTGTATTTAGTATTTTCATGTGTTTGGAAAGAATTTTTTTTTTTTTTTTGCTTTGAAGGAATGTTTTTCCATATTTATGTTGTCTTTCTGCTTTTGTTTGCTATTCTGTTGCCTTATCCAACAAGTTATCTGTTGCTTTTCGTATGAACATGCCTTCATTAACCCTCATAGGCAGTTATACTTGTGTTTCAGAAATTCAATGCATGCTAGGTCACTGTAATGTGCTTCCAGATAGCTATAACAATGAGGAAAAGGTCTTTTGGCGATCTAGAGAGAAAAAAATGACACTGTTTATGGTGTGAAGCACAAGAAAAACTTGAGTGTTTCATCTTATGTTTAGAGCCATCTTTTCATTAGAAGTCTATAAGTTAATGGATAGCAGAAGCCAGTTTGGTCATTGTAAATTCATTTTTGTTTTCATATCTGCATGGTTCTAGATCTTTTTATCTGAAAAATGAGTGACCTGTCAAATAATTTACTGCATTTAAAATGATAAGAGAATTCTTTGGTAGAATTTGCAAATTTCAAAGATTTCTTAATAGAACTTGGATATGTGGCAAGTACGCGTTCACATTTTAAAACACTTTTTTTTTTGTATATTTTGTTTGTCTTAAGTATCAATTTAAACTTGAACTTAAACAAAACATTTTTGTTTCAACTCGAGTATTTTGAGAATCATGCCAAACTTAGTATCATGTGATTGGTTTCGTTAACATTTTAATCTAGTTGTATTCATTTTGTTTGAAATTCAATGTATCATGTTATTTGACATTAATTTCTGTAATAAAACATGTTGAACTGTTCAACTTTTAGTAAATTTCCAGTCTGGTCATGTTCCTTATCACTTGCTTTCATCTTGGTTTTGTGCAAGGGTTCTAAGAAATAGTCTAAGACTTTGTTGATTTACATATTATTCAATGCAGAATTAAATCTTTCTGAGAGGCAGGCTGAGGCTGTGTTGGATATAAGCCTCAGAAGACTTACTCTTCTTGAGGTGATTGATATAGTGCTTCTTTTTCTGATTTTCTATTTTTGAAATTTATTTTGAATTTTGTAGAGTATGATTTTACAATTTTCAAATGACATTTTAAGGAAGAGATATCCCTATTGTGCAGAGCAAGAGGTTCGTTGATGAAAGTAAATCGTTGTTGGAACAAATCTCAAGGCTGGAGGAACTGTTGTCAAGTAGGCAAAACATATTAAAGGTGACAGTCTTAGCAAATGCTATTTCCGTTCTCACTTATTTGGCGTTTTCTAGTCAAGAAATGGACGTGAAACTTTAGATATTAGCTGTTCTGGTACTTCTGATATGCACCTGTATCTGTTTGCATAATAATTTTGTTTTTGTGGGTATAGATCCGAAGTTGCTAACTGTGCTACTTGAACTCCTTTATCCATTGAAAATAATTGAGATAAGGGAAGTGCTTAGGACATATGGTGTTTATTTAGGTTCATTATAGGGAGACATACTTGTTATTAGCAATGAGACAAATACATACACTGAGCTTGTGAACAATGTGTTTGGGCACTTTGACTTCAAAATTATAATTTTGGTATTTCGGTAAATACCTACTGTTAATTATACAAACTGCTACTCATCCTGATTCCTGGATTCGTCTACCTTAATACTGAATTCAGAAAATGTCTGACTGTTATCAATCATCTTCAGTTGTTTTGGTTTGGTAATTCAGTAGGAACCAAATAGTTCTCAGCCATATGCATTACTATTAGTCAGCAAAATGATAGCATGCACTTAATGAAAACGAGCAAGAAATTGCAGGGTAAGTAGTTCAAAGTTTTCTACTCGATTGATGACTGTCACTATTTATCACCCATTCAGCAATTGCAAATTTCCCATTTACATTAATTACATTGGAAACACATAAAGCTTGTTGAAATGCTTCTTCCATAAATATGTTCAAATTCTTTTACAGCATGGATCCACAATCACAGTTGAGATGGCCATGCCAACTGCATGAGTCATTACCAAAACTGCCATGATATTGTTTGTCCATTTTAATTTCTTTGCCAATATCTAAAGTTCACTCTCTCATTTGCTACTTTGTTTCACAATGCCCCCATACCTCAAAGCACCCACCCCGAAGGATGGAATTAAGATGGTCATCATATTATGGGCAACAACTCAGAGAGAGATAAATCAGCCAACTAAATATTTAGTATTAGTAACTTCATGAATTTGGTTTGTTTAGATTTAAAGAGAAGATTGGTATTTGGATTCGTTCCTTCTTAGTCCTTGTATGAACAATTCATAATATACCAGCTATCAAACTAGCCTACCAATTAAGTCTATTCTTAGTGTGTCGGAATCTAGACAAGTGGTCTTTTATTCATCCACTACACAAATTTGGTTCTTGACTCTATTTGCTAGTTTGAGCAACATAATACAATGCAATTTCTAATCTATTCACTTTACAACCTCCACTATTTCCTGGTCTAATTGTAAAGATGTTCATTTTTCCTTTCCATCATTTTAATCCTCAAGTAGAAATATTGTGCTATGTTATGAGAGAGAGAGAGAAGCTGCGGTTCTAAAAATCAATTTTGAAATAATTTCCAATTTTCTTGTTTGATATTTTAGTTAATTGAACAAGAGTCTGTGGAGCTCAAGGATAAGTTTTCCAGTGCAAGGCGTTCATTGTTGGAGGATTCTGACAGTGGTCAAGTTGAAGATATTGATGTTATTCCAAATGAGGAAATGCTTCTGGTATTTGACATTGTGAAAGTTATCTGTTTTTATCATAGTTATTCTGCTGCATCATATTGAAGTGATGAAAGTTGCTTTGTTTCACGTGAAATATTTTTTAAATGTATTGTTCTTGTATTCTTGGAAACAACTTTTTTTGTTTTTTTTCAGAGCATCTCATTTATATTTCAGGCACTTAGTGAAAAGGGTTATGTGAAGCGTATGAAGCCCAGTACCTTTAATCTTCAGAATCGTGGTACAGTTGGTAAATCTGTTGGAAAACTAAGAGGGAATGATGCAATGTCGGACTCCATTGTCTGCCGTGCTCATGACCATGTGTTATATTTTAGGTACTTAGGATGCACTTGTCCCTTAATGTTCATCTGCTTTTATCATTTTGTTATTGTTGTCACACTTACCTTAGTTCTTTGCAATATTCCTTGCACATGGCTTTTAGTGGTGTTGCAATATGCGTCATCACTATTATGATGAATATGTTGAAATATAACTAATGTTAATTGTTGAATATAACTCAACATTAATAGATCTCATGGATTCCCTGAGGCCTGAGCCTTCAACAATTCAAATATTTAGTCAGCTTGCTGCTTATAGATGTATAGGACTGTCCAGCATTTGTTTTAGTGGGAGATATTATAGTTTTTCTTGTTCAAATAATCTGTAGAAATTTTATTTGAATGAACTTATGGAAACTGAACTACATATGTTATCAGCAATTATTTTGCTAACAGAAATCTAAGGATTTTAGTAATATAATTGTCTGTGGTTTCCTAGTTTCCTTATATGCAATCTTTTTAACTCCTTTTTTAGTAAGAAAAAGTTTTTGACACGTTACAATACAGGCACATTTCATATTTTTACAGAATCCAGAAGCACAACAATTATATGTGTTAGGAATTGACTTTTGTGTAACACATGCATCATACCTAAACTGATTAAATATCCTGTTGAAATGTACATCAAATAGAGAGAGATTTGCATTTGCTTGCATTACACAATACACTAAGAATTTTAATTCTTTGTTTTAAACATAAACTCAAAGTTTTAATGTAACTTGCATATGTTCACAGTGATCGAGGAATTGTGTACTCAGCTCGTGCTTATAAGATTCCTGAATGCTCCAGGACTGCTGCTGGCACACCACTGGTCCAGGTATTCATTTTTCTTTTATTTCTTTATCTTTTGTTAGCTCATTATCTAATGTGTTGGTGTCACCAATATGCCATTCATTCATTCTGGAGACAGATCTTATCTTTATCTGATGGTGAAAGAATAACTTCCATCATTCCTGTGAGTGAGTTTTCTGGGGATCAGTTTCTACTTATGCTCACGGTCAATGGTTACATCAAGAAAGTGCCTCTCAATGTTTTCTCAGCCATACGTTCAACAGGAATCATTGCAATTCAATTGGTTTGTGCTCTATTGTTTTGCACATTTGGATTTTTATATGTCCATCCTCTCAGAATTATATATTCGTAGACTTCAAAATTGTGACTTTCAGGTTCCTGGTGATGAACTGAAATGGGTTCGCTGTTGTACAAATGATGATCTTGTGGCTATGGCTTCACAAAATGGAATGGTCATCCTCAGTTCCTGCGCAAAAGTATGTAATCATGTGTTTTCTATCTATTATTTGCTAATGCCTTTCAAATCAGATGGAGATTCAGCTAGGGCATTTATAGTAGCTTTTCATGGACCGGTGTAGAAATCTGTGTGTTTTATTTCCAAGAGCATTGAGTAAAGGAGTGGTAGAAAGACGTTAGATGCATTGTAGTATCAATGGTGTTGTGGAACACATGCTTTTTTCCTATCCCTAGTTTGCTGTTTGCTTTTGCAAATTGAAATTTAAACCTAAAAAATCTGGAAACTTAAGATTAAGGTAACTGGTTCAGCTTGTGCTGCAATTTTTGTTGTAGAAAATTAATTGCTGATTTTGGTTTTTACCGATAATTGATCTGTTATCTGTTTGTGTTCCAAGCATTGTAAATCTTAGTGTCGGGCTGTCAGTATTTCTGTCATGGAATCTAGTGTTCTATTGACTTTCTAGTCATTAGTGTGATCTTAGGTTACTTCCTGAATATGGCATATGGCTGAAAGAAAAAATAAAAACAAAACCTGATTAAGTTTGTTGCAACATTCCATTTCATCCATGCTGTTTGAAGAGTATGCAAGTTGCTTCTTGATATTTTCTGTTATGATTAAAATCAAAATTTTCCTTTTTTTTTTTTTTAAATATTGGCCCATGCATATTCCCTTGCCAGATTCTTATTATTTATTTGGCTGGGTGATTAGTGGTCAGGGGGCCATTGGCTTTCTTTTATAATAGTACTCTCTAATAGTTACTCCCTCTATCCCATAAAAAATGGCACAGTTCTTTTCTCAAAAATCTGAAAAAATGTGAATTTCATATTGTACCATCGCTTTATTTGAATTTAGGGGACCTACCAACTAAATGCTTTTTGTGTTTCCAATAGTAGAATAAGTTATATAGATGGTGTTAAGAATCTGGGCCTAACTCACCTGAAAACCCGAGTTGACAGGTGAGGATTGCCCAACTTTATAAAGACTACATCCTCCTCTCTCCTAACCAATGTGGGATTCCAACACACCCCCTCTCACCCATCCCGGGTGAGGACATAAACCCAACGGGTGCAACCGCCCATCACGGGCAACGGATAAACGTCCCAACACTTGGAGGAGGAGGCAAGCTCTGATACCATGTTAAGAATCTGGGCCTAACTCCCTGAAAACCCGAGTTGACAGGTGAGGATTGCCCAACTTTATCAAGACTACATCCTCCTCCCTCCTAAACAATGTGGGATTCCAACAGATGGCAATGAGATTGTTCGTCTCTTGTTAGAACTTAATGTTTGATTGAAATATAGTAAATAAGGATAAAAATGTAGAGAAATGGAAAAAAAATCTTTTTATAATTGCAAATAATTAATTTTTTTTTTTTTAAACAAAGTGAAAATTTGTTGTGCCATTTTTATGTGGCAGAGGGAGTATTTGTTTTCCTTTAATCCAGTCTAGTAATATTATTAGTTTCTTTAGGGGAATAATATTGAGATTTATTTATAGGTAATAACCATGTTTGATTTTTTGTTAAAAATATTAAATATTTATCAAAATCCCCTTCCATAGGAGGAGGAAAAATAAGCGTGTCTTTCCATTGATGGGCATGATTGAGGATAAGCTGGTTTAGATCTTGCATTCTAGTTTTCCATTTATTTTCACAACTACCACTTTAACTTAAATTACTTGGAGTTGGCTTTTCGCTCTTTTCATTTTAAAATTATAGAAGAGAAATGATTGAATGGGTTTTCCTAGATAGAGGGGAGATGTTGCATTCTGGATCTCCCCAATTTTCAATTTTTTTGGATATTTGAATTCTGAAAGATGAGGATTAATGGGTTGGAGAATGCATTTTTCTTATACCCTTACTGTTTAATTTAGTGATGAAAAACATGATTGATTGATAAATAAAACATTTATTTAAACTTTTACCGTTTGTTACACATTAATGGTTCATTTCAGACGACTAATTTTTGGAAAGAAATTCAAGCAGTGGCAGTCAATCCGGACTAAGCTTGTCTGATCCACGGCAGTTCTATGAAGTTTTTTATTATTATTTAAAACCTTAGTTATAATTCTATGCTTACACCTTAATATTAGACATTCAAAATATAGTTTAAGCATGTAACCTTCCATGATTACCCTTAACTGAAGTCAATTTTTATGAATTGTTCCCATTGATTTACTTGAAATCTCTGGTGTTATAAATTCAGATTCGAGCACTAGGCCGTAATACCAGAGGTGCAGTGGCCATGAGACTAAAAGGAGGAGATAAGATGGCAAGCACGGACATAATACCTGCTGCCATGCAAACAGACTTAGAAAGCGTCTCAAAAGATCCTGGGAAAAAGTAATTTCTTAAACATCCTGGTTATTCCTGGCTATTTGTTCAAATGTCAGTTATTTTGTATTCTATATTATAATTAGAGAATGAGTTGAATGAATGTTAAAAATGAAATAATTAATGAAAGATATTTTGTTGATGTGACCATTTTGTAAATCATTTGAATCCTTAGTTTTCTTCTGTTCTCTTTTAATGATAAACTGCTAAGAAACCTTTTTCTCCTCTGTTATGGTGCATGTAGCCTTTTTTTCTTTTTTGCTCCGATTTTAATTTTTTTTTTTCCTATTGTGTTATGACAGGAACAAGGGCAGTGCTCCATGGTTGTTATTTGTGTCTGAGAGCGGTCATGGAAAGCGGGTTCCCCTTAGTAGCTTTCGACTGTCGCCTTTGAATAGAGTTGGTTTAATTGGTTGTAAGGTATAACTATCTTGTAGTTCTTATGCACTTCCATATAAAATAAACTTGAGGGAAAAATGCATAAAATGATGCCTGAACTTTCCAAGAAAAACCTAGTTGCTTTACTTTCAGGTTGACATATTAATATTAAACCCTTCAACTACTTGCACAGAACTCTTCAACTTACGAAACAGCTCCTATTTAACGCTTAAACTTGCAAAATCATACTTATTAAACTCTTATAGATAAAAAATGTGAATTTTATTTAATAATGTGTCGAAATATGCATGAAGTATCGTATTGGATGATTGAAAATTGCCTAAAGTTATGTTCAGTAGGTCCAATCTTACATAGGAGAGTGCAGTAAATAAAATTTTAGTAGTCGAACGGTTTAATGTAGTGGGGATGCTATAGGTTTCTCTTGTAAAGTTTAGATTTCAATTTTTGTGCTGAGCTAAGATTGTGTTGTTTTATTTATGTATTCATTAGTTTTATTTTATACTTAATTAAATTATTTTTGGAATTATAATTTTCTTGTTTTCATTTTCAGTTTGCTGCAGAGGATCGATTGGTAGCAGTTTTTGTGGTTGGGTTCTCATTATCAGGTATTGTTATTAATTAATGGGAAATAAAAACGATTTTTGATTCATTTGTGATGATTCTTAGTGAAAAGTTTAGGGGCCGTTTGGTATTGATTTTGTTTTCTGTTTTTCACTTATTTTTCAAAAAAATAAAACAAAATTTGTTTGGTTAAATTGTTTTTGTTTTCTATTTTACTTCTTTTTCAATATCACTTTTAAAAATAAAAACTGATTTTTAGAAACCACAAAATCATGTTTTCATTTTTATGTTTCAACTTTTTTCTATAAAATAAAATTTTAATATGTTTAATAATTCCAAACTAAAATATATTTTATTTTGTATATTTTATTAACAGCCAACAAATATAAAAAATTTTATACTACATTTTTATTTAACTTAAATTCTTCTTCATATGTAATTTATTTATGAATATTTTAAATTATATTTTTAAAATAATAAATATTAACTCATTTAATACTTTAATTTAAATATATAATAAAAAATTAAAATTTTTATTTTAAATATAATATTAATTTCACAAGTTGCTAATATATATATATATTAAAACAAATAAAAATAGTGAGTGGGAGGATAAAAAAACAGTTTTAGGAAAACAAAAGATGAAAAATGAAAAACTATTTTTTAGTTTGTATAAGCAAAAAATAAAAAATAAAAGGAGTACCAAACAACCCCTTAGTCTTTATCGTTGGATTAGTAATTAGTTGGACAAGAAGAAATATAATTGCCACAAAACATAAAATTCTGAAATATACTTTGATGTATTTTTGGCCTCTCTGCATATCCAAGATAATTCTCTCCCCTGTTTGTGTTTTTTTCAGAGGATGGTGAAAGTGATGAGCAAGTGGTTCTAGTGAGCCAAAGTGGTACCGTAAATAGGATTAAAGTTCGGGACATTTCAATACAGTCCCGCTTTGCAAGGTATTTTACATATTATGCCTTATACACCCGTTCTTTTGTTATTTTCCCGTCAATTGTTGTTGAATGTCTGAGCAGATTTAGGGGTACACACGTGTCGGCAATCCATCGCATGATGGATACTATAACATAACCCATGCCAATGCTTCCTCAGCCGATGTTAGAGCATGTTTCTGATTTATTTTCTTTTGCTGCACAAGCTTTTCCTTGTCACAATTTCACATTATGGTGAATAGGAAACCTTGTGGTTGCTGCATTTCTGGATGTGAATTTTGGTTCCATAACATTGTGTGTAGCATTATGTGAGTCATACTTGCTGGCTTTTTTGGTTTCTTGACTGTCTGGATATTTAAAATCAGGGGCGTTATTCTGATGCGGTTGGAGCAGGCTGGGAAGATTCAGTCAACATCATTGATTTCTGCATCAGAGGCAGATAGCAATTTGGAAGTCGAGGCAGCTCCTCTTTCCTAGATCCTAGTTGACGTCGATTTTTGGGAATTGTTTGTATATGACAATGTCATGTAAAGCGGTGCGTGTCTTGGGCTGTGTTGCTACAATTTTCGGATAAGGGATCTGATTTTTATTTAGTCCCTGTTGTTTGAACTAATTCATTAATTAGTCCCTCTATTTTCAAAATTAGATGATTTGGTTGGTCCCTCTACTTTGATGTTGTTACATAGTTTAGTCCTATCCAAAATATATAATACTACAATTTTATCCAAAATATCCCAAAAATATGAAATGCATTTTTGTCCATGTATTTATTTTATTGAAGATGATAATTAATATATTAAATAGAAATAATATTGTCATTTCAAATAAAATTGTGCGCCAAAAAAATAAAATATTTTTTTGAAAAAATTTGGAAGCATTATTGCATTTTTTAATTTAAAAATCATTTAAAAAATTAAATATACATACATACGTCATCAGTCATCTTAGTTATTTGGGATAACTGTAGTTGTATAACTGGTAGAATGTTGCTTACTTTTCTGTTTTACAGTATGTAAAAATCATCAAAATGAATGTGAAATTTGCAAAATTGCATTATTTTAGTTGTTGAATTTAATTTTTCGGTAAAATTAGGGTTGGGTGGTCGAAATGGCTAGGTTTGGAGTACGGGTGGTATATAGAATTAATATTGTAAGTACCTACAATAGAACTAAGGAAGAGTTTTGTTTTGTTTTTTTTTTTAAACATAGATATCCACACACGCATATAAGGAGTTAAAGTGTATATTTGCAAGTATGAGACGTCGAATATGAGTGGTTCAGCTTTCATACCAATGCCTTCTTCATTCTTTTCAACTCTCACCCCTTAAGGAAGGGTTTTGTTTTGTCTCATAAATACTATTAATAAGTTGTGGCCAAGTATGGAACATAAAATGTGTGCTAAGCACTTGTAAACAAATTATTATGGGTGTACAAAAACTTGTGGGCTAGTAACTCGGACCAAATCTATTGGGTTTTTCAAGGTTCTGGTCGGTTCGGTCTTTACAACAGGGTTAGGGTTCGTTTGGTTTATTGGAAAAGGTTGGGTTTTTCAAAAATCCAAACTCGACCACATCTAACTCAAATGGCTCACATTTTGATGGAAACACCATTGTTTTGAAAATTGAAGCCATATTCTTCTATTGCCACTGTTTCCAGTTCCTATTTGAAATTCCAAACCCTAATGCAATTTTGAGCCAACTAGCAACCTCGGTCCCTGATGCTTAGTCAACATAACCGCCACTCCGCTAGCCTTTTTAGTATGTCGAATTGTCGAAGAAGAGAAGAAGAAGCAGCATCTAAGTTTGTTCAGTCTTTAACTACTCTAACTCCGATTTCGTTTAAGCTCTTTGATTTTTCGGCGAAAAAAAAACTGAGCAAGGTCGATCTCTTTCCTAGCCAACACTTTAGCCTCTTCGTTCACCATCTGAAATCGAGATTAGTGGCTGCTATGCTATCATCAGTTAGAGATGTGGTGTGACTATTTTGCTGCATTGATGGGTGACAGCTTTAGTAAAGGAAGAAGAGAGAGAGAAAGAGAAATGGCATGTTTGGTGGCGTGAAATTGAAAGAAGAAGAAGGGAGACCAGCTACTTAGAAAATTAGGTTTTAGGTACTTGTTTACACTATCAATTGAATTTTTGATTTGATTCAATTTTTGGAGTGGTTTGATTTGAATCTTAGATTCAATTGTAATTGAGTTTGGGTTTAATTGTAAATGGTATTTTAGTCTTGGATCAAACTTGTATTATGTTGGGAGTAATTGATGTTAGGCTTTGCTTGGAGTTTGAGTCCATTAATATATTAAGGGTTTTTTTTATTTAAGGCTTAATTTATTTTAATTAAATTAAGTCAGATAAGGATATTGAGTAGAAATTAAAATTATCAAGAGACTTTTAAACTTGTTCTGGAGGAAGTCAAACACGGTTGGAGTAAGGCGCACATACAAGGACATAATGGTGTATGTGGAAAGTTAACTCTGGAGCAAATAACAGTTGTGGAGCTTTAGATAGAAAATTCTATGTATCTGTTTTTATTTTTGTAATAAATAGCACAATTACAAAATGTAATAAGGCTAGACATAATTCAATCAACAACAACAATACAGACCCTGCATCTTTAAACTTAGACACTTGGTCTTTAAACTTTATCTGTAATAGATTACTTAGTCGACCTATTTCGTAAGAATCTAATACAACCTTTCAATTTTAATATAAATTGTCTTTGTCTCATTAGCATCTAGAGATTTGTTTATTAAAATTACGCTTTGACAATCACTTGTTTTGTCGATTAGCATCTAATACAAGCATGTTTGCCTTTATAAAATCATTTGGTTGACTCCATCCTGAAGGTTCAGTTATCATTTCTTTCGATTGATTCTATCATGAAGAACTCATCCTTTAAATTGTGCTTTACTAAAGTATAATTCATAGCCCAATCCTTCAGTTGATTCTATTCTGAGGGTTTTCAACTTTGCTTCGGTTGATTACGTTCTAAAAGTTTTGTTATCCTTTCTTCCGTTGATTCCTTCCAGTAGGAACTTATCCTTTAAGTTGTACTTCCCGAAGCATGGTTTAAAACCACAATCACCTTCTTTTGGAAACACAATGGTCCAACATCTATCGTGAATCCTGCAGTCTAAGAAGTCATAATTGAGTGCATTTCCAACAGTTAGTGCAATTTACACACTGGCACGCTCACTAACTACACACACTCAAGTTGTTAGCCATTCAAAGATTCGAACCACCTTTGGTTTACCAAAAAAAGGCGTGAACAATACTACAACAAATTACTTTTGGTGTTGGGTTGTCAAATAAGACTGACTCGACCCTGGACCAAACCCATGAAAACCCGAGATTGACTCGATATCCAATAGGGGTTGGTCCGGTCTTCTAATATTTTTGAGTTTCGGGTCTGTTGAGTTGGTTTAGGTTAGACTCAAAGCCTACCAGTGAACAACCCTACAAATTATAATACATTATTTAGGACTAGTTTAGGTTTTTGTCTAATGTTTTTATCATTTCGTTAACTTTTAACCAATTTTATTATTAAGTTTGTTAGAAAATGACAGGATGATCTTTGTTTTGCTTAGTGAGAAATTTTTATACAAAATTGTAATTTGACAATTTGAATTTAAACAAAAAAGAAAAATAAAAATGCAGATTGCAAAATCCTAACCGTAAATGCAATAATGCCAATCAACCACAGTTGTTCGACTATGCCACCGTTGCTTGTCATAGCCGGAAGCAAACTCATGATTAGCAATCTTTTCGATCACTAAAAACTCTATGAATGAAGGCTTAAATACGGAGAACCAGTCTAGTCAATATATCTCTATTCGAGTTAGTGAATTCCAATTGGTAATCCAGCCGATAATGATGTTTACCAGAGTTGAGGATGATGGCGTGTGACCTGTTGGAGATTTTTTTGTTTGTTGATGGATGACGGCATCGATTTGGAGACAAAATGGCGTTGGTGGCAATGGTAACACCGAAATTCTATATCTTTGATTTTTAGGTTTTGGCCACTGTAGGTACCAATTTGGGTAGTTGAAAACGCATAGAAGAGAAACCTAATGACTGGTGGCATTTGTTTGGTGGTGGAAAGCAGTGGTACCAATGGACAATGACAAATGATTGGGCTAACTTATGCGGTTCTACGTATTCATTTTTCTTTTTTTCTTAAATTAAATTGTCAAATTATCAGGCACGTCCTTTAGCATGTGCAAGGTGATCAATCGCATATGGCCTCTAAAAATTATGGGTCCAACAGTTAAGAATTCCATCTACTAAAAAATTTAAAATCACACATCTCTTCTATTAACCCACGCTTAACCAAAAAAAAAATATTGAAATCATAACCCCTCTTCTCAATCTACGAAATTTTCCTTTCCATCAAACAAAAAATCTCAATTCGATCAAATTCCTCTTCACCGCTTCTCATTCGCTCTAAACCTCCATTCAATTTCATCACCGATTTCATTTACGATTTTGTCGACAGCATTGAAAACCCCAAAGCTGGAAAAAGGTAATTATATTGATTTTGTTTGGAATCTCTTAAAATTGTAATTTTTGGATGCATACAAATTTTCATTATGATTTTCTTTGCTTTCTTTTACTAACCTAAATTTCTTGTTCTTTTTGTATATTTTTATTTTCCAGTAGTCTCATTTTTAATCTTAGCATATGGCTAAAAAATTCAATGAGATAGGCCTGTAAATTATAATTTAGTACAGAAATTTCTCACTAAACCCAAAATAAAAGGTCATGCTATCATTTCCTCACAAACTTAACGAAAAATTGGTTAAAAGTTAACGGAAAGACAAAAATATCAGACAAAAGTAAAAACGTAGGGATAAAAAAGTCAATTTTTAAAAAATACAGAAATCAAAATATAGAGACAAAATTATAATATTTCCTTCATAAAATTCCATAGACTAAGCATATATGCGAATACATTACATCGAAGGTACCTGAACTTTGGAGATTGTTTCACTAACGTACCTAAACTTCATTTTTTTACACAAAAATACATGACCTTTCAAAGAATTTACAAAGAAATAGATTTTACCTATTTCCAGGTAAATGGTCGGTTACCTCGCTGACGTGGCAGCTACTTGGACCGATTTGAAATTTGTCATCATTTTCTTCCTCAAGCCAAGAAGGACCAAATTGAAATTCTCCACAAAAAATAGAAATATAAAAAAAAGTAAAAATTCTTCAGTTTCCTCACCGCAAACTTCTCTTTTCTCTTTTGCTTGCCACGACCGACCACCACATCACAACTGACACAACCATCCCCGCCACCACCACGGCCACTTTTGCCGTTCATGGATTCTGGTAATCAAAACCAGTACAACTCCGAACAATTCATGCAGGCTTTTGCTCATAGGCTTGTAACGAAGAACATCAAACAATATGGTAATGCAGGAGTGACCATAAGTTCAAAACGAAGAACACTAAAAAATTTGGTAACACAAGCTAAAATATAACCAAATTAACAAGCAAAAATAAATTAAAAACTAGAACTATCAACCCAATTTCAGAACTTCAATCTGACTAAATATTAATAATAAATTCGGATTAATCTTACTGATAATAATTAAAAAATACAATTTCACAAAATACAACATAATCAATCAAGCAGAGGAAGATATGAGATTGTGAACCACAAGTAATTTCAAATCCAAGATCGTGACCACCGGAATAGTGCGTAGAATGAGACGTCACTGGTAGATCCTTCGATTGCTCTATTTCGATCGAAAGCAGTAGCAGCTCGGTTTTATTTCACGTTTTCTTCGACGGTGGTGCAACGTCAACGACGAAGCTGAAGATGGAGCAACGAAGAAAATCAAGAAGCAAGAAGACAAAGGCTCACTATAAAGTGAGAGAGGGGAGATCGACGGTGGATTACCGATCAGCGTTTCCAATAACCCGATTGCTCTTGTAGCGGTTTTTGACCTTCGATTTTCCCTTCTTTGAATAATTTCAACAGAGGTTGAACTCCTCCTCTTTCGATTATCAACTTCCTATACCAATCATTGCCCCTAGTCAACGTACCAACGACACGGCGGCGTCAGATCTGTCATCTACTGACCCGATGTAGAGAATCGCTATTTGTTCCCACATGAGACAGAGGATTGGCTCATTAACTGCAATCGGAGGCAATCCCAAATACTCATCATCATAGTCGTCGACCGATGCTGAAACATGGCGGAGCCAAGACACGTCTCTGATTGAGTTTTCTAAATAGGAAGCCATTTTGGTGGCAGGGTTTAAAGTGAAAACGCGTTTTATAAGACCATTGCCACGACATTTTTGAACAAGAGTAAGAGCTTTTATCAAGAACTTGCTGAGTATCATCAATAATCCAGAGAGTAAGTCGCTCGTACAAATCAGAATTGACTTTAGCTGCTTGAGGGAGCAAAGCGGCAAGCTTGTCTGTCTTGGATTTGAGCTCCGAACACTTTTGTTTAAAAGAACTAGCTTCGTATACTGCTTTGATTACTTGGTTAGTATAGGGGTGTGGAAAACCCAAATCGAACCGACCAACCTGATCGAACCGAAATATTCAGTTTGGTTTAGTCGGGTTGATCGATTCAATTTGGGTTTAAATATTAAGAAAAATCTGGTTTCAGGTCGGTTCGATTCGGGTTGAATCGGAGAAAACCCGATCAACCCGACATTTTTTTTTGGCTAAACATTTTGGGCTCCGACAGAACTGAAACCATTTGGTTCAATTTAATGACAGGTTCAGTTTGGGTTTAAATATTAAAGAAATCCGGCTTTCAGGTTGATCAGGTTCGGTTTGAGTTGAACCGAATCCGACCGATGCACAACTCTAGTTAGTTGATTGAATAAGCTTAGCCAAGATTTGTTTCACTAAGTCCGCCATGGATTGAACCTCGCGGAGGAAAAGAAAAAGATGGGTTTTTTTTTTTTTTTTGCAAGAAAATATAAGATCAAAATCAAAATGAATTGAAAAAAGATGGGTTTTGCAAGAAAAGATGAGATCAAACAGAAAATGAATTGAAAAAGAGAATTAAGAGAAGTTAGTGGTTGATTGATGGCAGGCAAAGAAAGAAACAAAGAAAGAAAAGTGGGTGAGAAATGAGCTGTAGTGTCTTAATTTTTTGAGTTATTTATGAAATGGTCCTGAAAATATTAAAAAAATTTTAAATAGGTCCAATTTGGATTAAAGAGGAGAAAGATGAGAAGAATATGTATGTATTTACAAAATTGAAAAAAGCCACGTCATCGAAACAACCAGCTGAAACTTGTTAACCTGCAAAAATAAATTTTTTGAAAATTCTTTCAAAATTCAGCCATTTTGCAGAAAAAATTTAAAATTTAGATACTTTTATGAAAAAACCTTAAAGTTCAGGTACGTTCAATGTAATTTACTCCATATATGCCTAGTTTCTTTAATTTTGGAGAAAATAGAAATATACGAAACGGGTTGATCACTAATGAGAAACGTGAACAGCTGAACCGTCGGTTCTCAAAATTTGGGGTTCAATTTTTTTTTAACCCAAGAAAGGCTGGGTTTCAGGAACCAGGCTCCTCCCTCTCTAACAGTTGTGAATATTTTGCTTCGCCGATTTCCCCAGTTCAATCTCTGATCAGGTAACCAATTAATATGCATGCCGTCACGTCTCTGCACTCCCACTTTATTCATGTTTGATGAGAGAAACGAGTAGGGTTGTCTTCATATTTAGTTGTCTTCTCTGATGGATTTTCTGTTCAAACTGGAGTGGTTTAGTACTTGATAATGATAAGCGTATAGGTATTTTTTTGCTACAGAATTAGGTTTCTGTTTGCGACTACAGTCAATTGATTAGTTGAAATGGATGGCCACGAGGATGAGTGCCGTGTTGGAGGCGAACCGCAGCCCAAGCAAGATGACGAGGTGAGTTTTTTTTTCTTAATTGTGATTATGTTTTTATTTTCTCCCACTTCTGTTTTATGTTGTTAATTTAGATGTTTAATCCCTGTGAATATAGATTAGACTAGCTTCCTGAACCTGAGGGTGTTGTTAGTCACGGGGTTATTGTTCATGATTTTATGAAGGAATGTAAAATATCATTGTGTGAGAAACTAGCTGATTGCTTTTCTTCATTCTACCTTTGTGTGATGGGTTATGTCTTTGGTGAATGATATCGACATGATTGTTTTCTTTCTTTGTCAGGAAACTGTTGCTCGACTTGAGGAAATGAGGAAATCAATGGAGGCCAAAGTTGCTCTTCGTCAAAGCAATTTGAATCCTGATAGGCCTGGTCAGTAATGCTCTAAGCATTTTGAGGATAAATTTGTTGCTGAATTATTGTTTAGATTGATGAGATCTTTAACAGACTAGTTGAGTGAAATTTTTAACCTTTTCTACTATGGGAAAAAGGGTTTGTTGCTTTGTAATTTATGTTTCAAGAATTCAGTTGATACTACTTGATTTTGCTTTAAAAAGTTGGCTGCCAATTAGAAATTTTAGGTGTTGAGTTTTTATTCGTTGAGAAATTTGTTAGGCTGTTTCATGAGCATGCATCGTTTTGTTTAGCTTGAATGAAGCTATAACAATTACCTAAATTTCAAAATTTTGGATAGATTTAGGAAGTTGCTTGGCTCTATTAGGGTGAGCATTTTGTTGGTTTAGAATATTGAGATTTTAGCATCTCCATCACTAGGGTGGAGCAGGAGAGGGAGAACCTACTCAACCAGGTTGATGATTTAAATTAATGGCTATTATGACATTGTTATTTCTTAAATTGATGAAAAACTGTGGAGTTGCCTTTGGCATTCTTTTGAAACTGACTCCTTTAGTTTCCAGTCTTTCCAATATATTATTCTTTGCTATGTCTTAACAAATCAACATAAGCATATGCTTTTTTTACTTCATTAGTTTTTTTCTTTTGATATTACTAACATTCTATAATAAATACTAAGCTAAGTTATTGGGTTACCAGATTCGGGATTCCTCAGGACCTTGGATTCAAGCATTAAACGGAATACAGCAGTTATTAAAAAACTAAAGCAGATAAATGAAGAGCAGAGGGAGGGGCTAATGGATGAGTTGCGAAATGTCAACCTTAGCAAATTTGTTAGTGAAGCTGTGACAGCTATTTGTGATGCAAAGCTTAGATCTTCTGACATACAAGCAGCAGTGCAGGTAGTTTATGGTTATACACTGAAATTTACTCTAGATATTACCTGTTACTGTAACATGTTTTTTTGTTAAGCACTCCTCATGCTTGCATAATCACATGTAGGGTATGTATGAATGTATCTAGGTAAGCAGTCTGTAATCCTTGCTTCCAACCCCTTCTGAATTCATCCATCCAGATCTTTTGCGTAATGTTAATTTAGGCGAATGCCCAATCAAGATCAAAGTTCTAATGTTTATTGCTCATCTTCTAATGATTTCTGTTGAATTATCTATCATTTGTCTTTTATTAGCGTTCTTGAATACTGCATTAGTGATCAACCACCATCCAAAATTGTCTTTCTTGGTTTTCAGCGTTCAAATGTGTTATTTGTTAACTTCATCTACATTTATTCACTCTTCAAGTTGTTTGGTTGCAAATTTTTCTTAGCAGCTGGGATTGTTGATTGTTTGATTGTCTCCTTTTTACTATCCTTATATGTTTGATCTAGTTGAACTGTATAAAGTTGTTGCTGGAATGCAATCATTGTTGTTTTGTCCTGTAATTTGTTGGAGTGGAAGAAATACTAACTAACTTAATTTGTTTCACATCTGGAGCTGTGCGCATTCTAACTTGGAAAGTGCAGTTCTTACTATTGCAGAAAAAGCAAAATAGTGTTTGTGTTCTAACATGTCTGTCTTGTGAAGATATGCTCTTTGCTCCATCAAAGGTACAAGGACTTCTCACCAAGCCTTGTACAAGGGCTTTTGAAGGTCTTTTTTCCCGGAAAGTCCAGTGAAGACTTGGATGTTGATAGGAACTCAAAGGCTATGAAGAAGCGGAGCACCTTGAAACTGTTGTTAGAACTTTACTTTGTTGGAGTCATAGAAGACAACAGCATTTTCATCAATATTATTAAAGATCTTACTGGTGTGGAACACTTGAAGGACCGTGATGCTACCCAAACAAATCTCACTCTTCTTGCTAGTTTTGCTCGGCAAGGGAGAGTTTTTCTAGGACTTCCTCTTTCTGGACAAGAAGTTTATGAGGAGGTGTGTATTTTTGTAGCTCTTTAATTTCTATTTATTCAATGCTATACTGTCATTCATGTCAGCAGTGGTATTTCTTTTTATATATTCTCACCTTTTCTCTCTGTCATCATTTTGGTATTATATCTAACACGTTTGTTTCAACATTTATTGTTTTTTCATGGAATTTTATTGTGTTTAAAATCACATTACCATGCTATTCTTCTTTTCTATAAATTATTTTCTATCCTTCTGTTACAGTTTTTCAAGGGCCTTAATATTACAGCAGATCAAAAGAAAGTTTTCAGGAAGGCCTTTACTACGTATTTTGATGCTGTATCAGAACTACTTCAATCTGAGCACACTGTAAGTGTTTTCCGCCTTTAGTTCTCAATTTTGTATCTTTCCATTTTGATCCTGTCAGAATCTTATTTTTATGTAGTATATTTCTTTTCAAAGCTATCATTTATAATTTTTCTCAACTCTTTTTTCTTTTTAAATGTCTGTAATTGTTAGTTCATTTATTTGTTTATTGTTATTTTCCAAGTCTCTTCGCCAAATGGAGCATGAGAATTCAAAGATTTTGAATGCCAAAGGAGAACTCAGCGAAGAAAATGTTGCATCATATGAGAAACTTCGAAAATCTTATGACCACTTGTACCGCAATGTTTCATCGTAAGTTTTCTTCTTTATGTAATTTTGTTCTTGTATCCATGCTGATAGTGACTGGATAAACAGACTCTGACGCAAAGTTCATTTTTTCAAAGGAGATAGTTTTCAGCACTATGATAATTACTTCTTTTGCTAGATAAGTGGATCGCATTGCTCTATTTCAACAGTAAGCTTCATGTTTCAAAGATCTAAGAAAAGACAGGAGTTAATTTCCATCCACACCATAATTGTTACAAATAAATCTATGCCAACTCACCACCCGTTCTCCAGCTTTAAGGCCCCCACTGCCCTTATTGTAGAATCTCAGCCTGCAAATAGTTCATCTTTCTACCTGTTGAGTATGAAAGATTTCTTATCAAAAAAAAGGAAGAAAATTTTCATGTCATAGGTTCATTTCATACATGGCCGTAGTATTCTGAGCAATTATTTAGTAGATATGAGGTCTGCTGTAAGATTGAAGGAGGGGGGCAGTCTATATATGTCTGGAATTGCAGTTTAATTAGAATTGTAAATAGAACTGTGAAGATTGCTGATCTGCTTTCAAAATGTTGTTGTGAGTTGAATTGCTTGGTAGAACAGGACCAGAAGATAAACTAGGATCATAAGTTGAATTTTGGCTGAAATCTTTTTGTCCATGGGCCAAGAATGTCTGAGAATGGGATGCTAGAGTGTACTGACTTGCTTGCTTGTTAGATTTTTATTGTTCTGTAAAATTGAATTATAACTTGATTGCTTTGCTTCATTTTTTTTTGTTTGATTGTTTACCTGACTTTGATTCTGACATTTATAATCTCACCAAAAATCTCAAAGTTAAAATTGAGAATCATGTTACCTTTTGTATTACTTCTGCTTCATTTTTTCTTTTTCCTTTTCTCCAATAGTATATGAATTTTCATCTGCAGTTTGGCTGAAGCACTTGATATGCAACCTCCAGTAATGCCAGAAGATGGCCACACGACTAGGGTTACTACAGGTGAGGATTCTTCATCACCAGCCGCTGGGAAGGATTCTTCTACGATTGAAGCTCTATGGGATGACGAGGATACTAGAGCATTTTATGAATGCTTGCCAGATCTGAGGTTTGGCTGATTTTGATACTCTGTGTTGGCAGGCTCTCGATTAAATTGTCAGTTTATGGTTAATTTAGCTTAAAAATGTAAGTAATTCATGCGTCTTGTTCTTCTTAGAGCATTTGTTCCAGCAGTATTGTTGGGAGAAGCAGAGTCCAAAGTGAATGAACAATCTACAAAGGCTCAAGAGCAATCAAATGTGAGGATTTAAAACTCTTGAACATATTTAACTGGCATAGGTTATTATTGGGAATTGCTATGTTGTATAAATGCAGCAAAAAATTTGGCTACATGATAAACATTGCCAACTTTTATCGTACTTTTTCAGCGGACAGATGTTGTGTAGTATTCTGAGTTATGCTGAGTTTATTGTTTTTACTTTCCTCTCCATTTTCGTAAAAGTAAAAGAGGGTAAAAATAATGATTTGTTAGGTAGAGGAAGTTCAGTGCAAAACAATGCCTTAATTATTTCTGAAAATTTTGTTAGGAGATTAATTATCAGAAATCACCATACACTTTGTTTGGCCTTTACATTTCCGTTGTGGGAAAATAATTCTGAAAAGCTGCATTGAAATTTCATAATTTGATTTGTTTCTTGTATTTTGTTATTGTTTGGGTTGTTTTTCATAAAATTCATCTTGTTGAAGATGATGCCAATTGTTTATTTATTTATGTATAATTTTTTGATTTGTGTGAAGGAGATAGCACCTGAATCAGAACAGGGCCAATCAACCCAAGATGCTCCAGAGGCTCCCTGGTTGTGTTAGTCGTGATCTCATTGATCAATTGACTATAATCATACTTTTGCCTTCCTGAGACTTAGTGTTTTACGTAATCTTTTCCTTTAAACAGATTTTTAATATCTCTTCTATGAATATGTTCTTGTTGTGTTACTTTCCCATTTTTTATGCAGGTTGAGTTTTGTTATTTAAACTCAAAGTCAAACCGGAAAAAGCTTGTAAGGGCATTGTTTAATGTTCCCAGGACATCTTTAGAATTGCTGCCATACTATTCTCGGATGGTTGCTACACTATCAACCTGCATGAAGGACATCTCTTCCATGCTTGTACAGATGTTAGAGGAGGAGTTCAATTTCTTGATAAATAAGAAGGTCAGTCTTGCATGCTATTTTTAATTGAAAATAGGAGTGGTTTTAATTCGTATTTTCTCTTCCTATTGCTTATTCAATTTTCTTTTACAATATTGTGGTTTTCATTTTGGATTTTAATTTTTTGCAGGATCAAATGAACATTGAAACAAAGATCAAGAATATCAGATTCCTGGGAGAACTTTACAAATTTAGAATTGCACCAGCTAGCCTTATCTTTAGTTGTTTGAAGGTACGGAATAGGAGCTTATTGATTTATATGTGTGATTTATTTTGTTTAACTAAATACCCAAACGTTTCAGTCTTGAATTATTGAACTCAATTACAAGTCAAGAATGTTACCATCTTGTACCATTCACTGTATTCTTGTATTGACCTTCTATTTTACAAGTCAAGAATTTTCTTTACTCTTTCATTCTCTTTCTTTATTTTTTCCTCTCTTTGAGCAGGGGCATCAGAAAATGTAAATCATTATTGGTCTTCTTATCTCTTAATTTGTTTTTATATCTTTTATTCTACCATTTATTATTTTGATGAGTTCAATAAATCATTCTTCATACTGCATCATATTCTTGCAATGAAACTGTAATTTATTGTTTTTTAAAACTGAAATTGATCTCTGTTTACAAACATTAAATTTTTTCTTCAAGCCCCCAAATATAGGTTTTGAGTTTCTAATCTTATTTTGGAAGTGATTTACAGACAGTTAGCAGGTCTGTCTAATCTCCCCTAGAAATGTTTGCTTTGAAGGGTGAAAATATTCTTTACTAGTTTATTTCATTGTTGCCTTATGTGGATAACATGCAAAATCTACGACGGAAAAATAGCATTTATGTAACTCAATTAACGACAGAATTGCAAGGAGAAAAAACTTTACGATGGAATTTTGTGAGAGATTTTACGACGGATTAGAAAAAATTGCGATGGAAAATATTATTTATATTAATCAATTAACGATGGAATTGTGAGGGAAAAAATATATTGCGAAGGAAATTTGCAATGGATTTTCAAATTTGCGACGGAAATTACTTAGCCGTTACATTCCGTTTTGCGATAGTATCAGTGAAGGAATTTCCGTCGCAAAATGTCAGCGACGGATTGTTGCGACGGAATTTCCTTTGCAGAAGTTGCGACATACCCTTTTTTCCGTCGCAGACTATCGCAGACTATTTACGACAAGTGTGTTTGTGACAGAAATTTTCCGTCGCAATTCCGTAGCAAAATATGATTTAGCGACAGATTGCTTATCTTTTGCGACTGAATATGCCGTCGCAAAATAGGTTTTTTTTTCTTGTAGTGAATTAATTAAAACATTTGTAATCCCTATGAAATAATTTCACGTGATATGAAGTGGAATTACTTGGTCTACTCATATTAAAAGGATAATAAGAATTCTTAATGGCCAAATACATAATCATGCCTCTCTTCTTTGCACGTTTTCTCTATTAGTACCCCATCGTTTATGAATGACTTATTAAACTCTTGAACAATCCAAAATAGATTATTTATGCCCCTGATCTCGATTTATATTTTTTTTCCTTAACCAAACTACAACTAGTGAGGGGTGACATATAGAGGTGCTCTTAATAAATAAGGACAACTTAAAACACTATTTTAATAGTTTAATACATAAAAATGCACTCCAACTTTGGCCAAACAATCATTTGGTTACTCAAACTTTGTGAATAACTAATTGTGCACTTGAAATAGATACGTTTATGCCCTCGGCGTGTGAAAAGGGACCAAAAATATAATTTGGTCATCTTCTTCCTTTATACGGGTACCTCAAGTGTAATTTTTCACTCAAAATGCTCATTTTTTATTTCAGCATGAAAACAAGCAAATGAGTATACCAAATCGTAACTATTGTTGTGAGGAGTTGGAATATGGGCTTACCAGTTTGGCCAGGAAATTGAAAAAAACGTTGAGAGAGTTTTTGTTCTTAGTTGTTGGACGTTCTTTTAAATTTTCATTCAATCTGTTCTTTGAAGTTTTCTTAAATGTTTAGAATTCTTGTAATTCTTATTAACTTCTGTTCAGTGTACGTACTCCTTTTTCTCTTTAGTAAATTTATAATCCTTTCCCCTCAAGTAAGTATAAAGAATTCTAAGTATCTTTGTATTTTGTCTACAATTAATATCGCTGGTTACAAAAGTAAGCAAATATATTCATATATTCAAGTGAAAATTGTTTAAAAAGGATTGT